>JAODAL010008625.1:0-116392 GCA_025379985.1 Phyllomedusa bahiana | reverse complement strand
CATTTTTCCAGTTCAACAAAAAGGGGTGGTTGAAAGACCCCGTTTTCCCGGCATTTTTTTAATCTGGGGGTCAGACAGGTTTAATGGTCATACTGCGGTCCGGGACAGTTCTAGTCAATGTCCAGTTCAACTAAAATGGTGTTGAAAGACCCCTTTTTTTCCGGCACTTTTTAATCTGGGGGTTTCAGACAGGTTTAAGGGTCAGGGCTGCGGTCCAGGACGGTTTTGTCAATGTCCAGTTCAACTAAAATGGTGGTTCAAAGACTCCCTTTTTTTTCTTCCGCACTTTTTAATCTGTGGGTCATGCAGGTTTGGGACTCATGCTGCGTTCAGAACAGGGATATTCAATGTCCAGTTCAAGTAAAATGATGGTTCAAAAAATTTACTGCCTTCTGGCACTTTTTAATTTTGTGGGTGATGCAGGTTTAAGGGTCATGCTGTGGTTACAAGACAGGATAGTGAATGGTGTGTGACTTTTTTTCTGTGGCTTTTTATACCCCTAAGTGTTGTGCCTAAGATGTAGCAGGTATCCTTTTTGGACTGTTGTTGGCTTTTAAATTTTCCAGCTTCGCCAGCCCTGTGTAACAATGAACGAGTTGTTGCTCGCCCATAGACTTTAATGGTCATCGCTCCATAATCGATGCTCACTATCAAAAAAACCTTATCGATGGTGGCCGACTAATTGAATATCGCCCGCTATCGATAGCCAACGTAATCTCTCAACACTAGTAAAGATCCAATCAGCCTTCCTCTGGAGTAACTTGTTAGTCAATCTAGATACATCAGTAATACAGATCTCTTCAAGTACACAGCACTTCAGTTCGGCGACCTGGTGTCCAGCATCAAAAAAATGCCTGGGTACTGAAGACTCAACATATTTCTTTTTTTCTTCAAATACATTCTCCTGATTTGTTTTATATGGACGAATTGCATATTTGTGTTAATTTATTCTCAACTTTATACTGCGACTGGTTTAGCCTATGTAGATCTTGCCATATGGGCATTTCAATAAGTATATGACTTTCTTCTTTTCACATGTACAAAAAAAAACATTGACAGGTATGTCACAGCCATTAGTAGGATGGGATACAATCAGTCCTTTGATAATAGACAATATAGCACGATAAACATGGAAACGTACCCCTTTTGTCCGTATCAATTTTAGTCTGCCTAGATTTAGGTGGAGGCTTCACGTGAACACATAATTGGGTCCCCTTTGGATTGCCCACACTTAAAAATATATCTTAGTTTGTTTTTGAATATTTTACCATATTTTTGATCATTCGCTAAAATGTACCAATACTTGGATATAACATGTCGTATCATTTTAGCATGTCTATCATAAGTCGAGACAAAATTCATTCTCTCATCTCTAGGTTTCATTAATTCCTGTGTAGTTTTTTTTAAACACATCCATCCCCATATTTATAAGTTCTGTTTTGCAATAGCCCCGTTTAGTGAATTTATGCATATTCACAAGATATTCATCATCAGTTGAGCAGATACGCCCACCCTAATTAGTTGTCACTTGGGTATTCGTTTGAAAGTCTGGGGGTCGTGGTTAGTGTTGAGCGATTACGTTGGCTATCGACATCGATCGATAGTCGATAGTCGGCCACCATCGATAAGGTTTTCGATAGTTGATAGTCGATCATCTCCCATGACCATTAAAGTCTATGGGAGGCAAAAAACACCTTCATTCTTACACCCAAAAAAGGGCTGGAGAAGCTGGAATTAACAGCCACCACAGTCAAATGGATACCTGCTACATCTTAGGCACAACATTAGGGTATAAAAGCCACAGAAAAAAAATTCACACACCATTCATTTTTCCCTTTTCTTGTACCACGATGCCCCCTTAAAACCGGGACCCACCCAAAAAATTAAAAATTTGCCAGGGGGGCGTATGAAAATAAACCCCATCATTTTACTTGAAATGGAATTGAAAACCCTTTTGCCGGGAAATGCAGAGGGCCCCCCAAACCGCTGCCCCCCACTTTTTAAAAGTCCCCGGCCGAAAAGGAGTTTTTTTAAACCCCCCTTTTTTGTTTCACTGGACTTTTGGGATTTAAACCTTTTCGGGGGCCACGCTTTGACCCCCAAACCCTCCCAAAACCCCCCAAAATTTAAAAAAGGGCCGGAAAAAAGGATTCTTTAAACCCCACCTTTTTAGTTTAAACCTGGACATTGACAAATCCCTGCCCTGGGCCACAGCAGGGCCCCCAAACCCTGCATGACCCCCACTTTTTTAAAAAGTGCCGGAAAAAGGAGTCTTTAAACCACCTTTTTGGGTTTCCCATGGACTTTGGGGGCTTATACCTGCCCGGGCCCCGCTTAAACCCCCAAAAACCGGGCATAAATCCCCACTTTTTAAAAATTTCCCGGAAAAAGGGAGTCTTTCAACCAATTTTTTTAGTTGAACTGGACATTGCTTCCCTTTCCCTTTGGGCCCCCGCATGCCCCCAAACCCTGCTTTGGACCCCCCCCTTTTTAAAAAAATTTTTGCGGGAAAAAAGGGGGGTCTTTAAAACCACCTTTTTTTTATTTTCACTGGACATTGATTTTAAAACCTGCCCGGGGGGCCCCAACACCCATGACCAGGGCCGGGGGGGTTACAGTGGGTTGCGGTGGAGAGACCAGGTGGCATCCTTTCATCTATTAAAAACGCGGGTTTAAAAATGCCCCTGATGAAGCAGCAACAAAATGTTGTGTGAAGCAAAAGTGTGGAAGCGGAAGTGTAGAACCCCAAAACCCTTTCCTCGTACACAGTAAATTTCCCGGGGTTTAGCGCTTTCCCCCTCCGTTATGAGTGGGGAAACCAATTGAAGTTTTTATTGGAAAATACTGGTGGTTAACGTCCTTTTAAACCCCCAGGTGCCCTTTATTTGGCATTTTTTTTCTCATTTTACTCAAACGGGGCTGGGGGGAAATGGTTTCTGTACTTTTTTTCTCTTTTCCATGCTCCATACTCCTTGCCCTTTGGGAAAAAAACCTACATTTTGGTCAAGTTTTCCTGCCCTCCCTTGTACTTTCAGGGAAATTTTTTTTTAAAAAGCTATTTCTTTAAAAGAAAAGTTTTTTAGTACTTTAATTCTAGAAAACACATTTTTAAAATGGGGGGGAAACCCCCCCTGTCTTTGTTTTTTTTTTTAAAATTGTATTAAATGGGTTGTTAAATTAAAGGGATTGTTAGCTATGTTAAAAGTTTTCTTGCAAAAACAATTTAATTTTCCCAAATATGTGGTCCTTTTAACAGTGCCCTACCAAATTCCCGGGTTTCTGCCCGCACCACCCACCCTTGAGCCATCTTGACAATTGTGAAAAAACAAATGTTTTTTTGAAAAAACTTTTTTAGAATGGGAAACCTGTAGTATGGGCTGCATGTCCCCAGCAAAAATGCCCCCAAAAAATTTTCAAAGCATGACCTTTAGCACTTTGGACATTGTGAAGAAAAAAAGTCTGTTAGAAAAAACATTTTTAGAAAAAGGGACTTTTTAGTTTAGCTGATGTCAACCCAAAATTTCCCCCCAAAATTCAAAACTGCCCCATGAGCCCTTTGGAAAATTTTTGAAGAAAAAATTTTCCTTTAGAAAAAAACATTTTTTAGAAAAAAGGGCCCTGTAGTTTTTTGCTGCTTTTAAAAGCGGCATGCCCCAAAAAAATTTTTAAAAATGACTTCTCACCACTTTTTAAAAATTTTTGAAGGAGAAATGCCCCTTTAGAAGCCCCCATTTCTGTTCCAAAGGCCCTTGGGATTATTGCTTGTTTTCCCCACGGGCAACAGCCCCAAAAAATTTTAAATATGACTTCTCACCCCCACTTTTAAAAAATTTGGTGGGGGGGAAAAATTTGCCACTTGGGAACCCAAACATTTCTTTTCCCAAAAGGACCAGGGTTAACCCTTTATCTAAAGGCAAACATAAACCCAAAAAATTTATAAAATAGATTTTTCACCCCCTTTTTAAAAAATTTTTTTGGAAGGAAAAATGCCACTTAAAAGGGCCACATTTTCTTTTCCCAAAGGCCCCAATGATTATTACTGTATCTCACACCCAACATGCCCCCAAAAAATTATAAATTGATTTCTCACCCAACGTTTTAAAAATTGTGAGGCAAAAGACCCCAAAAACCATTAAACAATGTGAAAAAATTCCTAAAGTGAAGTGAGTAAGTGGATATGGTTTTGCATAAAAAACCCTTGGTTGTTTTTTTAAGGTTTCCTACAGAAAAAAACCAGCAAAATGAACTTTTGGGGAAAATTGAAAATTTAAAAAATTGCAGTAAGAAATGATCTTTTTATAAAAATAGTTTTTCAAGAGGACCATTTCGGGTTTGGGGGAGGAATGTGAAGTAGCCCCAAGAAAACTAATCGGTGACCTGGGCCAATTGGGCCACAACATAATCAGAGTTCCAGGGCCGGGGATTCATCTTGATAAAAGTCAAAGATCCCATTTTCTGGGGGAAAGCCGGTTCCCTTTTTGTTGTAAGGGAATTCCCCCCGGCTGTGTAAAGGTCCGCTCGATATGCCCCTGGCTGGGGGAGGAAAAAACCCCCCTTAAAGGGGCGTGGCGAGCCAGTTGGGCCATTCTTTCCATTTTGGTTTCCCCAAAGATGTCTATTGGGTGGAAAAACCCCAAAAAAAAAACCCCTCAGTGTTGAGACCCCAGATAAGTTTTGCACCTTGATTTTTAAGCTGGGTCTTGGGGTTTTTATGTGTGGCCGGGCATTGAAATGCGTTGGTGAGGCTGGTAAATAAAGATTGCCAGGGTCCCCCCATTAGGCTTCTGCCCCCTTTTCCCCAAAAGCGGGTTTGCCGTTTTGCTCCCGCTACGGCTACTTGGCACTCTACTGCTGTCACGTGGGGTGGTTTTTGTTCCCCCGTGACTTTTTGAAAGAAGTGAACCCGGGTTTGAAAAGATGTCTCAGTTGATAAACCCGAAAAGGTTCCTTTTTCCTGCATTTTCTCTCTAATTGGGGTGGGGGGAAAGGAAAGTGCTGAGCTTTGTTTTGTACCGGGGGTTTTTCCAGGAGGGTGGCCCCCCAGTAACGGTTGTTCTTTTTGGGGCCCTTTAAAAATCGAGGATCATGTTGGGGGGGAAATGGGGCATCCAAGCACTCATGTGGGGAGAGGGGAGCCTTGATTTCCCAAAACCCTCGGGGTTTGGGGGGGCACTAGCAAACTCATCTTCCCCCCATTTTTGCCTAAAAATTCACGCCGCCCTTTTTCCCAAAGGCAGGGAGTCGGTGTCTGGAATTACTCCTTTCCTTTCCCTATCGCTTCCCCCGGGGCACATTAAACCCACAGCCCTGACTTCCCTCAGATGATGCACCCTGAGGCTGCGGTGCCCCCTTTTTGCCTGGGTTTCCGGACCCTAAAAACCACTCCCTAATGAAGATTGTAAAAATTTGGGGAAACTGTCGGGCCTTGTGGTTTTGACGGGGGAGAATGGCTCCGTGTTTTGATATGTTTTCCGTTCCTCCCCCATCCGGGGGGGAAACCTAAATTTTTCAGAGTGTCTAAACCGATCGTTCCAAAAATTTAAGACCCACCAAAATGTCATGTGACAAGGGATTGCCCGCACGGGACCTTTTTTGGGGGCTTTTTCCCAAAAATGGCAAGGAGGGTTTGCCAGAGCTCTTTCAATGCCCCACTTCGGTGGTTTAAAACCCCCCGAGGTCCCGCCCCGCTGCTTTTTCGGCCATGTGTCACTTTTTCCTTGCTTTAATGGCTTTTGCGCGCCCCCAAAATCGCTGGAGCATGTGGAGGGTGGAATTCCAGGTTTTGGGGCCAACCGTCAAAAATAGACGGTTGCCGGGGGGGGTAAAGCTGACCTGCAACGAAACCCGGGGGGGATGAAGCGGGGGTGCAAAAGGCGGAAGTGAAAAAACTCAGACCTCGAGCCTTCTTCAAGCAGGCAGTCCAAAACCCGGGGGTTAGCTCTTTAAAAAATTTCGGGGCCAACAAGGTTCTGGATGTCCCAAAGGAAAAGGGATGTGCTCCGCCTTTACCGTTTTTAAAGGGGCGGCCCCAGATTTCCCCCTTTTACCCAAACACCACCTTGCTGGACAAGGTTCTTGTCACCCACCCAAGCGCTCGGTTCGTTGGGGGAGACCCGTCCACAGCCCCTGCCTGGGGGGGTGGAGGGGTCCCCAAAGGGCAGAAAATTTTAAAACACGGCCCCGGTTCTCTGGGCCGTGATGCCCCAAGAGGACCTTGGGGGAAAGAGCCTGCAAACCCCTTCCCGGTTTTAAAAGAGGTCCGCCGAGCCTGAAAAGCCACCGTCCCCCCCCAGAGACCTCCCCCCAGTCCCCCAGTGAGCTGTCACGGGAAAACTAAAAAGGGGCCCTTGGGCCCCGTGTTTTTAAGTCTGTGTCGGTGGTGAGAGGGGGATATTCCGGACACAGATGCAAACAACGCGCTTGAAATTTTAGCTGACACGTGGCTGGCCAGGGTTTGGGCGGCTTTTCTGGAAAAAAAATGCCCGCTCGGAAACTGATTTTGGGGGCGGGGGAGGGCCCGCGTGGCGGAACCCATCTGTGTTTCCCCCAGACGGAAAGGCAAAAAATTTTCCCAAAGGGCCCAAAAGCTGGGAATCCGACCCTTCAGGCTTTTGGGTTTGGGGGTGGGTTTGGGTTAAAAGGGGTTTCTTCTGCTCCCAAAAACCCGGAAGAAGAAGGCTGGGCTTTGCACTGGCCGCTGTTTCGGCCCTGAAGGTCATCAAATGGGGGAAGGAAAAAGGGGGGGGGTTTGGGGCTTGGTGGTTTCTGGTGGTACTCGGGGAGTTGGAGGGTGAAGGGAGGGGGTGGGGGATCCCTGATCTGACTTGAGAGACCATGGGCAGCTGGAGGAACGGGTTGGTGGTGGCGGAGGGAAAGGGGGGGGGAAAGGGGGGAGGGTGTGACAGTGGTTGGAGGCCCCCGGGGTTTTGGTTGGGCCCCTTTTTTTGGCCCCAAATGTTCCCCCAAATTTCAACTCATTTCATTCCCCTGCATGTGCGTTTTCGGGCAAAAGGCTGGCATTTGACCTTTGCTGGGTGAATCAAAAGGCTTGCTCAAAGAAGGGGAGGTTGAGAGGTTTGGCCTTTTTTTCGGCGAATCTGCAGGGGGGGGGTTTGGGGACCAGTGGGGTGGCGGGAATAAAATCAGCGGACTTCTGCGACCCCCCTCTCCCCTTTTTTTGGGGGACCCCTATTGGCACTACCCCCATCTTTTTTCCCTTTTTTCCTTTGTCCTGATGAAAGGGTCGAAAACAAAAATTTTGCGGAAAATAAACCCGGATGGGTCGCAAAAATCGTCATCTAAACAACTTTGGGGACCTTTTTCGTCCTTACCCTTTTTGCATCCCCCAAAATGCGGGCTAAAGAAAAGGGGGACCCGCAAAGGCGTTGCCGGACCCGCCCCGGGGTTTTTGCCGGTTTATGGCTTCCTTCAACCCTTTTTGGGTGGCATCAGTAAAATTTGGGGGGTTTAGAGCAGATTTTAAAAATCCTCTTGATCTTTTAACATGCCCTTTGGGCCCCAAACCGGGATTTTGGCATCAAAGGGGCTTTAGACAATGGATTATCCACCCGTGGTGGGTACCCTGAGGGTTACATTTGGGCTGCTTTTGTTGGAAGGATGCTGTTTATGTGATGACGACATTTGTGGGGCCCAAAAGGGCTGGGAGGACGAGGAGGGAAGATGCTAGATGAGGGGTTTAATTTAAAAAATGAAGGGGCAGATTTGGGGACGATGTTCGTTTTCTTAGATTCCAGGGCCCCGACCCACGATGACAGGCCTTTACGGGGCGTTTCTAAACCCGACATCCCCTGGCATGCGTGTTGGGCGCCCTCACTGGAAGGGACCTTTCGGGAAACCCCTACCCCCTTTTTGGCCCACCCCCCCCCTTTTCTCCTTAAAACCCCTGCATTTCGCTTCCCTTTTTCAGACAAAATAAAAATTTGAGAAGGTTTGGAATTTTTTGGAAAGTCTCTTAATTTTAAAAAAAAGGGGAAATACAGCCCATCTCAAATCCTCTTTAAACCAAAAAAAAATTGCTGGATTCCCAAAAATTTTAAATGAAAGGGGTTTTATCAAAAATCTGGACTGGGCAAAAAAACCCCAAAAAAACACGTATCTGGGTTTTGTTTTTTTTTAAATTTCACAGTATTTTTGCCCCCTTTTAATTCACCCGGGGGTGAAATAATTTTGAATTGTGTTTTAAGTTTTTCGTGGGGAAAACTTGGGGTCAATGAACAAAGCTGGGTGCGCAAAAAGTCAAAAAAAACGTAAACTGTTATGTTTTTGTATAATAACCCGGGATTTTTTTTCACCTTTCAATTCAACCCGTGGGGGGTTATAGGAAATTTTGTTTTAAGATTTACGGGGGATGCTGCGTAATGAACAAAACTGGGGGCGCAAAAGTCAAAAAAACGTATCTGTTTTTTTTTCGTATAAAAATCCCGGGGGTTTTTTTCACCTTTCAAATTTTACCCGGGGTTTACTAAGAATTGTGTTTTTAAAATTTACGTGGGGTTTCTGGCGCAAAAGAACAAAGCGGGGGCGCCCCAAAATCAAAAAAAAAAGTAAACTGTTTTTGTTTTCGTATGTTCACTGGGGATTTTTTGGGAAAAAACAAAAATGTGCTTTTACTTTCAAGATTGTGGAAATTTTAATTTAAGGGAAGGGGGGATTATCAACAACCCGGGGGAAGGGTTAAAAAATTTAAAATTTTAAACCCTATCTGAAATGTTTTTTTGATAATTTTAAAAATGGAGTTTTTCACCTTTCAAAGAGGGCCTGCAGTTACTAGAAAGGGTGTGTATCCAATTTAAGTTCAGGTGCCCCAAAATCCCGGGGAAAAAATTTCAAAGCAAAACTGTTAATTTTTATAAGATTTTGCCCCTGTAATGTCTAACCCCAAAATTTGGTGAACTTTAAACCCGTGTTTTTATAGAAGAGCTTGTCTGTGTTCGCCCCCGGGGCCCCCCCCCCCCCCCCCCCGCTCCCCCGGGGACTTTTCGCGGGAGATGCTGCTTTAAAAATTTCTACCCCAACTAATAAAATTTCAAAAACTTTTAAAACTAACTAAATTGGAAGGGTTACAGCTAAATAGTTGGTTTCTTGGGGAGAAATAGACTAATTTCGCTGGCTGTTTGGGGCCCCAAGGGGAGAGCGCACGTCCCTTTTTTTTTGAGACGCTGAGAGACACTGGGTGAACAGGAAGGGTGTTTTAGGGTTTTTTCGATGGGGCATGTGTTTTTTTTTTCCAATCGCACCAAAAAACCCCTCCCAAATATGAGTTTGGAAAACAATTCTCACCCCGCTCTATTCTGTTTGATTTGTGGCCGCCCAAAAAAAAAGGAAGCGCTGAAAATGGCGCTTTCTTAAAAAAAATTTTTTTCACAGATTTTAACCTAATTATTTTGGGGTGTCTGAAAATTTCGATCACCATAAAAAACCCTTTCCGATTTCAAAATTTTTTTTCGAAAAAAAATTTTCTCAAAAACTGTTGTGGTAGCTTCCTTTTTAAGAATTTAAATTTTTATCGATTTTGGTTTGGGTTTCATGGTGGTCCCCTAATAGATTATTTGTCAGGGCTTTACTTTAAACATCAAAAAAGGGATGAATATATGTTTTGTTTAAGGGGAAAATCAATAAAGGGGGTGACAATTTTTTAAAAAATAATGGAAAAGCAAACCAAAGTGATATGTGGGCCCAAAAACAGGACCCCCGATGTTGGGGCCCGGGAGCACAGCCAGACTAGAGGGGAAAGGGGAAATTCAGAGATTAAAAATTTTTTTTTTCAAAAGTCATTAAAATTTAGATTTGCAAAAACGGGGGGGCTCAGGGGACCCCTTTAAAAAGGGACAGCGCCCGGGTTTAATTTGGGGCTTTTTAAAATAATAATAAGTTTTTAAGGGAAAGAGATCAAAATTTTTGGCCCGACTCCCCTTTTGGGTTTCCCGGGAATCCCAAAAGAAGGAGGGTCCCTTGGGGGGAAGACCCCAAGCTAGACCCTTCCCCTTTAAAAGGGGAAATATTTTCCCCCCCATCTTTCCCCCTTCCCGGCAACCCAGCTACCCCCCTGGGGGGGGAATTTGGGGGGGAATTTTATTTTGGGGGGTGGGGGTTTTAATGGGACTAATTTTTTTTTTTTTTGGAAAATACCCCCCCCCCCCTTTTTTTTTTTCCCTTTTCCTGCAGAAAACCAGTGCAAGACCGGGCAAAAAACCAAACCCCTCTAACAGGGGGATCTGTCCCAAACACGCAAGTACATAGATACAAGGGGGACCCCTTTTATTGCAGGTTTTAATGGGTGATCTGATTTTTGAGGGGCTCAATGTCCCACCACAGGCCTCTATATGGGGGGAAACAGAACATGAATTTTGCACCTTCACTATTACTTACAGCAAGAAAGATCTACACATTTCTCGAGATGGCACCACTCAGTTGAAGGTTTGTGGGTTATGGTTTGAACCGGAATTTAACCTGGGGGGGGAGGGGGGGGGGGGGGGGGGAGAGGAATTGGAATATAAGCAAAAATGTCAGACTTTGCAATATGGTGTAAATATACAAGGCAGTTTTCATGTCTTAACTGGCCTGTCTATGGGAAAACCCCCAAAAATTTTAATGATGTGAACTGGAAAGAGAGGGCTTTGTCCCACTTTTTTACAAAAAACAAGGTTTTCAGTTCTTTTTAATTTTGAGTGTTTTAAATGAAATATCACTTTCTGCTTCTATTGCACTCTATTGTTTTCAAAATTATTAACATTGTTATATTTTTTTTTTATATAATTAATATATTTTATAAATATATATATTAATATTATAAAAATTAATTTTTTTTTTTTTAAAAAATTTTATTTTTTATATATATATTTTTTTAATAAAAATTTATATATATATTTAAAATCTATTTCACATCACAGGATATATAACCCCCCCCGAGATGGTAATGTTGCCTGGATCCCCCCAAGATGATATAGTGTGGCCCACCCCAGATGATTAGAGGCGCCCCGGGCCTTTTGGAGAGTGGGAGGGAAAATGGAGTTTATTACTGACATGTTTTTGTAGTGTTTATATTTTTCTACAGGTTACCTCCTTTGGACTATGCTGGATGTTTTGGACTATGTCAGACCAACACTGGATCCATTTCTTTAATAAAATGGTCAACGAGGGCTGGCATCAAAGAGTTTTTATTTAAATAAAGTGTTTTTTCTGTTGTTTTTGTGTTTTTTTAATTATTTTATTCCAGTGTTAGTGATGAAAGATGCCTCTTGGTTACTATCACTGGGGCTTGGTGTCAGCTAGTGGTGTTTTTTGTCACTCAAGGCTGACACTAACATCCTCTCACTATTACCCCAGTACCCAAAGCATCAGTGATACTGGGAAAAGCCAAGTTATCATCAGAAGCAGTGATGGCCTGCTTCTGTGGCGACTGTGGGCTGGTATTTTTAGGGTGAGAAGGAACCAATATTTATAAACCTCCACATCCTAATAGGATCAACCTGCAGCTGCCAATTTCACCTTGGTTTGTTATAAAAAACAGTGGGAAATGGAGATGGATGGAGTGCGGCCAAGGTTTGTTGGATGCTAGAGAGTGTCCTCTCCCACTCTAAACCTCCCCACCCCCACTCTAAACACCTCTCTCCTCCACCCCACTCTTACACAGCTACCCCACTTTGAACACTCCTATCCCCAATTAAAGCCCCCCATTCTTTTTTTTTGCTTTACTAATAATTAATTTGCAGCAAATCACTTGGTAAATCAGACAGTCATTATTAATATTTGATTAGAATCAGAATAAACAACTTATCTAACCATTTTTTCATTCTTAAATAGTAGGAAAGCAGGTTGTTACTGCTACAATTCATCTGGAGGACATCTTGATGAGCCCATAGGATTCTGGGAAATAAGTGATGGAATATTACAGTAATTATCTCTGTTGCCATACATATATAAACAAATGTGTATTATCAGTGATTACAGATTGGAGGGACAAAACCAACCAATGAGAGAATAAACCAGTGTAATGACCACAGGTAGTGGATTCACTTGGCCACTGCTGGCGATGGTATAAGTCACATCAGAGAGCGGAGTCTGAGGGGCCGCTGGTTTTCACCAGAACCCGCTGCAAGACGAGATGGTCTTGCTGCGGCAGACGACCCCCAGGTCATTACCCCTGGCACTACTTTCCCGCAGTGGTGTACTTGGTACAAAGATATTAGGCAAGCTCAAAGTCTGAGACAGGCAGGACGGTCAATTCAGGCAGCAAAGTTTCATGGTCCAGGGATGGTAGCTGAAGAACCTGGTACATGGAGATAACTAAACACACTAGGCAATGGGCACTATGGATCCGGCAAAGACAGGTGGAAGATGCAGGGTCAAATAGGGTCAGCACCGGGCGATAACAATTAACCGGCGCTGGTCCTTTAAATTTCGTAGAGCCCACACTAGCGCATCCTAAGGACAGCGCAGGGAGCAAGGAGAGATAAGTAGCTCGGACTGAAATTAGACCTGCGGATGCACCCATGGCCCGACGTAGGTTGGGGTACCATCCGCAGAGGAGGCAGCAGAGGTAAGGGTGCGCCCACGACCCAGCGTGTGGGTCGCCGGAGTACCTGTTACCACCAGAGACATGAACAAGTCCCTCTTGCCTTTGTTGGAAATTATGAACAATTTAATTTATCACTGAAGAACTAAGACATGTTTATTACATCTATAACTATGTCAAGGCTAAGCATTCCAGACAGCTCAAGGACAGAAAACAAATTCATAAATTTTCTAAGTCTTAGAAAAATGAACATTTAAAACTTAGTGAATAATAGAGAAATTTCTTAACCCTATATTTTCACTGACACCCTTTATAACCATCACCCCCACTCTGTGCACTCCCTCTCTCTAATCCAATTCCCCCACTGAAACCCCTCCCCCTCCCCCTCAACAAGAAAACACCTATCCTGGAGAGTGGCAGTCTCTTCAGGGTTCTGCTGAGGAGACGGAGCCAAAAGCTCCTCCCAGTCTTCACAATGATCATCTTAATAGAGGCCACCGGTGACCACATTGGGAGTGCAGTTCTGCACCCCTACACTGTCTTTTTTGTTTTTCCTGCTAGTGCTAACTATGTTTGTTGTTTGTTTATTACCATAGCTATAGCTCACCTGAAAAACCATCATCTTATCTTGATGGGCATCATTGGAGAAGTGGAGTGAACCGGGCGAGGTGCTACTAAGCATTGAGACTGGCAGTCTTGTTTAGAATGCATGACTTTGCTTGTCTTCCAGTTAAGCATTGGGACATGGCACTGCAGCCATGGAAGTCCCAGGAGAATTGATGAGGAGGAACAGGGTAATTTGATCTTTTCCTTGTGTAATGCCCCCACATGAAGAGACACTGGTTCAGTGCAATGCTGCATGGGAACGCTTAGAAGTTCACCACTCATGGAGGAAATTACCATAGGTTTGTTTAGATGGACCACCGTAAGGCGATACTTAGTTACCAGGGAGGAATCCATGAAATTCCGAGCTTATCCAGAGTCCAGAAGAACAGAAACTTGAAACAAGATTCCAGAACTGGTCAAAATTTGCATCAGCATGATCAGATGTGGAGAGGGATTACTCACACCTAGGGCCACATTTATGAACCTGCTAAGGTCTAAAACTCACCATAGGTTACTATGGGCAAAAGAGTGAGTTTTAGATCTAAACAGTTTCATACATGTGGCCTCTAGAGCACCTTTCTCACATGTAGCCTAGGTGCGTGCGTTTCCAGGACACTGATGACGTTGCGGGCAATTCCTGCCGGCTCTTCGACTGAAGGAAGCAGAGGAGGCAGTGGAGGCCTTTGGAACACTGGAGGAAGACGGGGTAGGCAGCGTGACTGAACTTGTTCGCGTTCTTAAAGGTGCTCCTCCTGTCTCTCCATAAAGCGGACATCAATACAAGTGGACAGGTGGATAAGGTCACTCAGGGAAAATGGAAGGTCCCATGCGGCCAACACATCCTTTATTCTGCTTAATAGACCCTTCTTGAACGTGTTTCTTCGAATTCTGTGAAACTAGTGTCAAATTAAATAGAACCATATAAGAGTAACACTAATAACTAGCAATGCAATGGCATAGATTTCAGTTACTGGTGTCCAGGCAGCCCAAGAATGCACCACATTTATTGAGAGGCATGTATATATTAGCCCCTTCACAGCCACCCACTGTCTTTGACAATGGGCAGTGCCAAAGTATGTTGTTGCGTTCAGAGAGGGTTTGTGGCTTCCAGCACCACAGCTGTACTACAAATGGAGCTGTATTTAACAACTCCATTCTTAGAGCATTCTCTGTGCATGGCAGAAACCAGAGGAAGCCTCTGATCCCTGACGTTTACTCCTTTGATTGCTGCAGTCCATCTGTGACCGCACCATGATCAAATGGGATTCCCCTGCCCCATTGGGTCACTGGGATTCCCAGTGCTCGATGGAGTCTGGGGAATGTCTGTACAGTCAGCCGTGGGGACCTGTGTGTGTTGCCCTGACTGGAGTCTGTGTCATATTAACACAAAATATAGGGGGACATGTATGACAACCGTCTAGTTATAAGACTGTCTTTGTTGCCCATAGCAACCAATCAGACCTCCCCTTTCATATCATATCGTGCTCTGAAAAAATGAAAGGGGAGCTCTGATTGGTTGCTATGGGCAACAAATGAAGTCTTAGATCTAGACAGTTTTCATAAATGTGGCCCTATAACATTTTAGAGTATGCTAATACATTATTAAGTGTAAACAAATTTGACAAAATAGTTAGTCCTTAATGAGATTAAGATAACAATATTATTATGCATACTTTACACACACACATAAATCTACCCATATTAGATATCCACAAAAATCACTTAGCAATTTACATATATACTCAATCCACGCCCCCCAAAAAACACTTCTCCTGGCAGGGGCATTGCTAGGGTCCCAAAACATCCGGGGCTCGGGCCCTTAAGTTTTTCTGAGTAGGACTGGGTTCACACGGAATTTTTTTTGCATCTCATTGTGAACTGCGGATGTATTTTTACAGAGAAAAACTTTTGTATGTAGGCTCAGGAGACATAAGTGATTACACTGCAGTTACATTTAGTGACTTACAGGAGACGTCTCTGAAGAGTTGTTCTCTTTCTCTTTTTCTCCATCCGGCCCAGACGCCATGACGTCTTCTACCGTCCACAACTCTTCACTGTAGAATTTACAAAATAAACATCTTAGACTCCTCATTTTATCAGCATTTCTCTACAATTTCCTATTTCTTTACAAAATCCCCATCTATAGTGCCTCAAATGGTAAAAATTACTCCCTTGTAGGTAAATATTTGCACCCTATAGCCAGGTAGTAGCCCAATGTAGCCAGGTTGTAGCCCACTGTAGCCAGGTTGTAGCCCCCTTTAGCCAAGTAGTTGGCCCCTCTAGTCAGGTTGCTGCCCCCTCTAGCCAGGTTATTAGCCCCTCTAGCCAGGTTACTGCCCTCTGTAGCTAGGTTACTGCCCCCTGGAGCCATTAATCTGCCACCTATCGCCATTAATATGCTCCATTTAGTCAGGTTATTAGCCCCCTGTAGCCAGGTTACTGCCCCCTTAGCCAGGTAATATGCCCCCCTTAGCCAGGTAATATGCCGCCCTTAGCCAGGTAATATGCCGCCCTTTGCCAGTAATATGCCCCCTTTGCCACATATGCCCCCTTTGCCACATATGCCCCCTTTGCCACATATAATATGCCCCCTTACCTAATAAAAATGAAATAAAAAAACCTACTCACCTCAGCACGGTCCGCGCGTCCAGGTCCTACAGCTTGTGAACGGTGTAAGCAGCGTGATGTCATCACGCTACTTACGCCATCTCACGGGGCCCGAGCCCCAATGGGCCGGCAGAGTTGCCGGCTTAGAGGATCCCAGCATCGCAGGGGGGTGATGAAAGCGATGCGTCACGCCCCCTGCGACACTGAGGTGTATGTACGGTGCTTACCAAGGACCCCAGTAAGTAAGTATAAAGGCCTAATCTAGGAAGGTATATGGCCTCTGTAAGTATATATGTTAGATATCCATACACAAGATCCTGGAGCTAGGTGCTCAGTGAGGGAACGGGGAATGGATGTTGATAAGATTCAGCGGATCCTGCGCACAGATGTGCTACCCAGGACCTGCCACAAAAGTGTTGCCACCGGGGTTTGAACTCTCTCCCTCCTACAATTCCATCCTACACCACTGCATATGGGCTCCAAAACAGATGGATGGAAAGGATACCTCTTCTAATAAAGTCGCATCTTTCTTTTTTGTTCTTTAAAAACGGATGCACATTGGCAAAATTCAGGGAAAAAAAAGTTCCAGAAAAAAACACCCTACAAAAATTTTTGGGAAAATTTGCAAAAGCTGAAAGGTGGTCCTTATGGTCTGGGGGAATGTCTATTCTCTAGGCCAACTTATCCATGTGTAAGGCACTCTAAACTGATTTAGGTATAAAATTACCCTTTGGGCTGATCACATAAAAACCCATGCAGTTTTTATTTGCCCTGAGGTGGATGAGTTTGTCCAGCAAGATAATGAAAACCCTCATTTGGCTAAAAAATTGTCCAATTTTTGGTTTTTTAAAAGGGGTTGAGTGAGTAATTTAAGTTCAGTCCTACTGTACCCTCAAATTTTCCTCCGATTTAAATCCAATTGACCATCTGGGGGAAAAAACTAAATTGGTCAATTTTTCCCCTTCTAGGATACCCCCACCCCCCCCTCGCGTTTGTGGGATGCAATACAGTCAGCTGGTTCCAAATCCCTTTTTACCGGGAGAAAATTTACCTGGACCGGTTTGAGTAATTCCAAAGCTTTCCAGTTTGCTGCCCAAAATTTGGCATTTACTGTGGTTTTTAGCTGAGGTATTGTAATGTGACTCAACCGTGTAGTTTAAAAGGATGGTGTAAAGTTGGTGCTAAAAAAAAAAAAAATTAAATATATATATATATATATAAAAATTTTTTTTTTTTTTTGATTTTTTAATTTTTCATTTTTTGTTTATTTTTTTTTTTTTTGTTTTTTTTTTGTTAAAAAACTCCATTTTTTTGGTTTTTTTACTGGAAGAAAAAACCTCACCTCTGGGGAATTGGGGCCAAAATGAAAAACTTAAATAGCTTTTCAAAAATTACTGTTAAAAGCTTTTTAAAGCTACAAAATTTAAAATTTGGCAATGGGTCAAAAAGCAGAAAATAAAACTACGTTTTTTTGGGCTAAAACCACTATTGTCCTTGAATCCCAAACTGAAAAAAACGCCCCAAAAAGGGTTTTCCCAACAAAAAGCCTACATAAGAAAAAAGGGACAAAAAAGGGTATGAGAAAAAGAGGGTTAAATTTTCCCCCCAGGCACCCAGTCATGTCACACCCAAACCACCTTTTTGGGTTACAAAGGGTTATGACTAAGAATTGTCAGGCCCCCTTGAGAAAAAGTGTCAACTTAAAAGGTTTAATTCCCCATGAAAGGCACGGGTTGTTTTCCCCCAAACCCCTCTTTTTTATTGTTTTTCAAAGATTCTTGCAATTTTTTGTCCTGCTGTTTGATAGAGAAAACAATGCATTTTATTATAGGACAAATGTAGGAACCCCTTGAACAAAAAAAACAGGGTTTTTTCTTGTCAATATCTGGGAGGGAAGATGAAATCCAAATTGGTTGGGGCTTTGATGACTTTCAGTGTTTTATTTTTAGGGACATGCAGTTGACTTTTTTTTCCCTTTTAGGACGTTACACAGTTCAAGTCAGAATAATATTCACTTGGAAAAAGTTCGAATTTGCCTTAGTTTGGGGCATCCCAAGTTTCAAAGCTATAATGTATTACCCTATTGTGACCGGTTACCCCCAAATAGCCCGACCGGCATGTGGAAGAAGTTAAAAAGTCAAACATTACCATCTTAAAGGGGCCAATCCCCCTTTTTTTTTAACTTTTTTTTTATTGTAATTTTCCCAAAATTTTTTTAAAAATTTCCCGTAAAATCTTTTTTGGAGTTAGAGTAGAAAACTTTTTTTTCCAAGGGTTTTTGGTATAGTAGAACTTAAAAATTTTTTAGCTTTTCCCTTTTCTTGTGGTGTTTAGAGCTTAGGTCACAGTTACCATTTAAAAAAAACCCAAAAAAAATAAAAAGAATAAATTTTTCCCAAAAACCCAAAATCATATGTTGTGAGGTGCAAGAGGCAGGTTTTAAAACCCAAGTGGCCGGTGTTTTGGTGTGACTTTTTTGTGGGGGGAAAACCAGTGGGGTTTCTGGGAAAGATAGTGCCCGAGATGAAACCCGGCTTCATTTTACTGTATTTTGTGATTTTTTAGGTTATTTTTAATATGTGAGCTAAGCTCCTAAAATTCACTAGTAACAGGAAAGCTGAATACATTTTGTCTCTCTGTAAAAGCAAAAATAACACTTTTTATTTAAAAAATCAGTTTCCGCAATTGCTCTCTTAGCAATTGCTTTGTAACCAAGCAGGATTTTCGTGCCCACCCTACACGGTGATCTTCCCAACCCAGAAAATTAGGGGTTTTTACTGGCTCCGTAGGGCAAGGGGTAAGGTTCCTGTTTGCTCTAGAATGGTGGACTTGGCAATTGATTATAATGTCCCAAACAGTTCTTTACCTTCCCCCCCTCTAACAGGGATCTCTTAATATCTTTAAGTAAAACTCACTTCTGTTCTTCTTATCTTTTCAGTAGTCCCCTCTCTTCTCTCCCATCGCTTTGTTTTGGGGAAACTTATCCCTTTTGCTGTTACTGCCTTTGTATGTTTTTTGCTCCAAAACCCGGGTTGTGGGGCAGGCAAATCCTTTTGTGAAACAAACTGAATTAAAGGATCCAGTTTTTTAAAAAGAACTGACAAATTTAAATCACTCTTTTTTTTGCGGGTGTGTTAATAGTGTTACGACCGGTATCAGTTTCCCGGGTTTTTAATTAAAGGGGCCAAAAAAAAGGTTTGGGCATTGCCACCCAAAATTTTTGGGGGAAATTCTTTCCCTTTTTAAAAAAACATTTGGTGAATATTTTTTTGTGAAAATTTGCCCGTTAAAAATTTTGAATGGGGGCCTTTTTTTCATAAAAAATTGGTTTTTTGACCCGCCCATTGCCCCCCGCTTTAAATCGCTATTTTAAAAAATTAAACCCGGGTTGAGGGCCCAAAATGACCAAAAAATGTGGGGTTTTGCCCTTAAAATAAAACAAATGGAAAAGAAAAAAAAAAATTAAGAAGGGGAAATTTGTATTTTTGGAGGGGATGATTTTTGGGAGGTTCCCCCCACAGGATAATCCGGGGTGGGACAAGAATTTTTTTTGGGGGGGGGCATCAAAACCCGGTTTGGCCCCAAATGGCAAAAACAGGGGAGGAAAGGGGGACAGTTGAGGTTAAGGGTATTTCAACCCGAAACGAGTCAGTTTTTCCACCTAAATGGAAATATAAATAAAGATTTTTTTTTATATTTTTAATGGTGCTGGCTACATGACTTTCAAGTCCCTTGTTTCTTCCTATAACCTGCTGTAGCTTACAGTATCAGGTATGTGGATGAGCATGAGGATGTACACACTGAAATATTTAAATGCATAGAAATTGACCTGTGATACAGAGATTAAAATCCACAGCTTTTTAGTTGTGGTTGCAGACTTTTTACTGTGGATTTATACCCTTCACTATGTATTTGGGTTTTACTATGGAAATGGAGTATTTAGAGTACAAAATCCACAATTAATCCACCTTACAGGGTAACCTTGAATTTCTGTCAAACATCCCTTAAAGGGGTTTTATTTCCCAGTCCATTGTACAGTAATGCTATCATGTGGTACAGATATGTGGACGATGTCTTTGTTTTATGGAAAGGATCTAAAGACGAATTTGATATATTCGTACAATATTTGAATAATATTCATCCTCTTATACAGTTTAAAGCAACCATTGACAAGGACATCGTCCATTATCTGGATGTAGAAGTTAAGAGAACAACTGAGGAAGTCTGCACTACATTGTATACTAAAACCATTGATAATAATAATGTTCTACATCGAAAAAGCCAGCATGCATCACAGGTCTTTAGAGGGAATCCTATGAGCCAATTCGTTCGAGCAAGACGAATTTGCTCTACTGACCTACTCTATGATGAACAAAATTGATTGAGAAGTTTGTTTTGAGAGGATACGACAGGCAAGAATTAGAAAAAATGGCTAATGACGTCAGAAGTAGAAACAGAAGAGAATTATTACATGGAAAAAGAGAAGTAAAACATAATAATCGACTTTTATTTGTTAGCACATATGACATCCACAGTTCATTGATTAAACAGTGCATAAAAAATTGGCATGTTTTGGCTAGTGATAAAAAATATGGTAAACTATTTAAAGATGTTCCATATTTTGTATATAGGAAGGGACGAACTATAGGAAATAGAATTACTTCTGCAGTCTTAAAATCAGAAACAACTAAAGGGCATGTTCACACGGCTTATTTGGACGAGGTTTTGGACAACGTTTTCGGAGCATTCCCTCACCCAAAACCTCGTCCAAAATGCTTCCAAAATGCTCCCAGTTCATTTAATTGATTCCTATGTAAAACCTCATTGTAGTTCCCACACTACGAGGTTTCTACACGCTTCTTTTGAAAGACGTGTCATGTCAATTCTTGAAGCATGTTCTCGGCGCTGTTTTCGGCGCTGTTTTTGGCATGGTTTAGGCATGTTTTGGGTGCGGTTTTGGGAGCGTTTTATTTTCTGTCTATTAATTTGTATGGGTGAAAACCTCGTCGAAAACTTGATCCAAAACCTGATCCTAAACCTCGCCCAAAGTCTCACCGAGAAACGCCTCTAAAACCTCTTCTAAAGAACTATGTTTCAGACGAGGTTTTGATGTGGTTTTGGGCGAGGAAACCCTCCGAAAACCTCGTCCAAAACCTCGTCCAATTAAGCCGTGTGAACATGCCCAAACAGTCTACTTTAGCCTCTAAACATAAAGGAACATATCCATGTTTAAATCGTCAGCATTGCAATTCCATCATCAAAGGCCATATATTACACATCCAACAAAAGGCAAAAAAATTCTTTTTGCTGGGTTTTTATAACTGCGATACTAAAGCGGTTGTTTACTTCTTGAAGTGCCCTTGCGGTATTGGCTACGTTGGCCAAACCGCATGGAGCATAAAACTAAGATTAAATGAACATCGGTCTATCATCAGAACATTTAAAAGAAGACAAAGTGAAGGTGTTGTTGAAACAGATATACAGAAGGTTTGGGGAAAGTACAGTAGCACGCTACTTTTGCGATTTCCAGCATAATGTGTCTGAGTTGAAATGGTGTCTATTAGAACAGATTAAATAAAAAGAAGGGGAGAATTTAGAAAAACGGTTACTGCAGTGAGAAGCAGCTTGGATATATAGTATGAATACGTTATTACCGAATGGCCTAAATGTGAATTATTATTTGTGTATGATATTACTTGTAGAATAAAGTTTGATTAGGAGTACTAGTATGTAATATTGTTAATAAATAATATGGTAAATTAAGGTTGTTTATTACGCACTTGCATATGTAAGGTAACTACACACCCCCGATGATGTGCTTGAGAAAGGGGTGTTTACCCGGAAATGTTGCACGCTGGGTGCAGCTGCCCATCTGTTCACGCTTCTCCTCTATTGTGAATCCAACAAGGAAGATATCACAGGAGAACTATCATTACTCGGGACTTGCGCTTGGTCACCACGGACTATGATCGTATGGATACACAAGTAGCATAATGTTTATGCACGTTACTCGTTCATAATTTATGATGAAATGTATGAATGCATACGTGAGAGTTCGTTTTAACCCTGCTTTGGTTTCAATAAGTATGCAGACGATTGATTTAGACACTGTTTTTGGCACTGTTTTGGCGTGTTTTCTGTGCCCAAAACAGCATCCAAAAAGCCTCTAAAATGCCCCCAGTTCATTTTCATTGTTTCCTATAGAAAACAGCATTGTAGTTCACAATACGCGGTTTTGACGCACATTTTCTGCACATCTTTGGATGCTGAAGTGTCATGTCAATTCTTAAAGAGTTTTAAATGCTCAAATTTCCCATTGGAATCAATGGAAAGCTTCTAAACCTCGCCCAAAAGCTCTTCCACCAGTGTGGAACGTTCTTGGCGTGGTTTGACATGGCTTTCAGCGTGTTTTACAGCACGGATTAATTTAATATTATACTCTGTTCATATTAAATACATTTTATATATTATTTTATATATTGTAAACATATATAAATAAAACCACGCCAAAAACTGCACTGAAAAAGGTGCGTCTCAAAAACCACATCAAAGCCTCGGCATAATCTTGTCAAATCCTTGTCTGAAAACTGCTGCATAGGAGCATTTTTCAGACAAGGTTTTGATGCTGATTTGGACACTGAACATTCAGTGTCCAAACCAGCCATGTGAACATACCCTTAGGGCAACACGTATGAACGTGGCTGCGCCAGAAGTCTGACTTCTTTTCTGCCTGAGATCTAGCGCAGCCCCATTCTCTAGATTTTTAAATCACCCACACGCCAGTATCAGGCTCATTACAGAGTGCCTGTGGCACTTTGTAATGCGCCTGATTTCGGGGGTCGTGCGGAAGGCGGGGCGCACTTGAACCGTACGAAGCTACAGATTTATAGTTTCAGTACAGCAATTCTAGGCACAGTACTGCTGAAACAGATATACCACTTTCAAAGTAGATTACCTGAGCCAGAAGTGTCGTTTCTGCGCTAGAATGTGCCTGATTTATGAACCACAGTAGAGCGAGTTCATAAATCAGGCACATCCTACACTTTTGTTATGCGAAGAAAAATTGCCGTCAAAGCGGCAAAATTATACATGTCGCCCTTAATGTATATTTCTTATGTTTTTTTTTTTTTATGTAGACACAATGATGTTACAAAGACAGTTTATCTCATTACATTTCAAGCCAAATTACCCTTGCAGGTAGCGAGCCCATTGTATTGCAAGGTGCAGTGCCCTATCACATTCATTACCATCTACAGTGTCCTTTCGTATTGCCATCCATAGTGCCCTATCACATTTTCTATCCATATTACCTACTACACTGCCTGCCACAGGGCCCTATCATATTGCCAGTCATATTTTCACATCACATTGTGATTAAAAACTTTATTTACTACTGATATGAAGCCAGTAAATACAATAAAGTACAGCTTTAACTACAGAATACAAAAAATGTCAGCATAGATATTGTCTTGGGTCTGCTGTGGAGCCTCTACTTCTCATTTGTCACACTGAGAGTGCAGTTGTGCCCTAGCCTGTCAAGGAGTCTCTTCTGCTTTGAGAGTCATATCTCTGTCTGCTGGGGATATTCAGCAACTCACTGTTTGCTGAGACTGCAGTGGTGCCTCAGTCTGCTGAGGAGTTACAGCAACTCATTGTTGGCTATGACGCATCTGATCAGCCTGTAGATGGGCTTGTTGGCTGTGATGTATCTGGTAATCCTGGAGATGGGCTTGGGTCTGCTGAAGAATCTCTTACACTAGTCTTTCTCACTGAGATTGTAATGGTGCCTCAGTCTATGGTTTGCAGAAGCTTGATGTTGGCTGTGACAAACCTGGTCAGCACGGAGATGGACTTGGGTCTGCTGGGAAGTCCCTGCTGTTTATCTGTCTCATTGAGACTGCAGTCGTACCTCTGTCTGCTGGGGAGTTTTAGCAGCTCACTTTTGGCTTTCATAAATCTGGTCTGCCTGGAGACAAACTTAGGTCTGCTGTGAGTTTATTAGGTTAAATTCCCTACAGGTAGCCTGTTCACATTGAGAAAAATAAACTGTCTGAGTTGTTATGCGCAGAAAGTTAAAATCAAATTTTTGCAACTCTGCAGGTACTAGAGAGCTGAAATCTGGTCTAAAATCTTCTGAAGCACCTGGTTTACCTAATAGCCAAATTTGTTGCACATTGGCCCAGTCCTTTGGCCATGTATAAAGTACAGAAATCTATTTTTATATTTACAAAGATATATTATGGTCCAAGATAACAAATTATAGCTAAAACAACTAGTAGGATAAAAAGTTAACATAATTTAAGTTCATCATTTGGAAAATCAGATCAGGGAAGAAGGCTGAAAGCATTGCCTAGATCTGAACAGTCTTGTGCAGGAGGCCCAATAGTTGAAAAAACTTTGAGATTCTTGGTTCACATATTTTTGATCAAAAAATGCTTAAGCCGCCCACGAACTTACAACGTGATCTCAGGTTGGACGGTCCTACGCTATCTTTATCTCTCAATAGAGCCAAATCCAGGCCTCTCACTGGGTCAACCGACCTCCATTATCCAGAGAGAAAGAAAATAAAAAAACACCAAACCTGCAAGCTGCACTCTTATAACAGCCTGTGAAAGTGGGCGTGGTGCAGGAAACCAAAATGGAGGCACCCTTCCTCCCCATATAGATTAAAAGCAATATACGCCAAATACAACGTATGGTTCTGCACAAAAAAACATTTTTGAAAAAAAAACAATGTGAACCTGGGTGCCACTGGCAGGGTTGCGGCATATATATATATATATATATATATATATATATATATATATATATATATATATATATAACATTACCAGTGGCACACCACTGCAAAAAGGACAATACATTACATGGAAATCCCTAAAGAAGCATTTATGCTATCTATCATACATGAAAAAACTTTGAGATTCTTGGTTCACATATTTTTGATCAGTGGCACCCAGGTTCGCATAGTGTTTTTTCAGAAATGTTTTTTTTGTGCAGAACCATACGTTGTATTTGGCATATATTGCTTTTGATCTATATGGGGAGGAAGGGGTGCCTCCATTTTGGTTTCCTGCACCCCGCCCACTTTCACAGGCTGTTATAAGAGTACAGCTTGCAGGTTTGATGTTTTTTAATTTTCTTTCTCTCTGGATAATGGAGGTCGGTTGACCCAGTGAGAGGTCTGGATTTGGCTCTATTGAGAGGTAAAGATAGCGTAGGACCACCCTACCTGAGATCACGTTGTAAGTTCGTGAGCGGTTTAAGCATTTTTTTTATCAAAAATATGTGAACCAAGAATCTCAAAGTTTTTTCATGTATGATAGATAGCATAAATGCTTCTTTAGGGATTTCCATGTAATGGAGGCCCAATAGTGGCACACAGAGTCCCCTCAATCCACCATGGGTGTGCAGAATGATAACACCTCACAGTTCCATAAAACAATGTATATGAAGAACCATGACACAATTTTTGGGGGGAGAGGAGGAGGAAGAAGTTGGATTTTTACAGAAGTAGACCTAAAAATCATCAATATAAAAGCACACCAGGACCCCACAAAACTGTTAAGGACTTAATACTATTTTTCTTTACAGGTGTACTATGCTAGTGTATGGCACTATTCTAAAGGTGGAGTGAGGGGAAAAGGAAAGCAATATATTTTAAAATTAACAATAAAATATCAATGCAAAATATAGGACTGTGTAAATGCACCCTAGGGAATGACTTCACCTGCAGCAGTTTTAGGAAAAATACCATATTTGTGCTGCGTTTCTCTTTTCTGTATTTTTTGGAGTTTTTGTGTGGCCAGAAAAGAAACATGAAATGTACATAAATTATACTATATGTTATTTGATTTTAAAAGTATGCTCTAGTTATGGTATTTTTCTGGCATTTTTTCTATATGTATCTTAGTAGGACTCAAAAAAATGCCCAGGCAAAAAAAAAGTAAAACAAATTAAAGAAGTTGGAAAAACACCACAAAAAACTCCTGTAAAACTGCTTTTGAAACAGTGCAAAATTCACGCTAGTTTTATAAGCAAAAAGAAACTTAGCAAAACATGTGTCAGAGACACATAGTAATGGTATGATTCTATAGATTACAATTTATTTAAAAAACAAACAAAGACTAGAAAGAAAAAAGGAAAAAAAATATAAAGATTGGTAGGTTAATTACAGATTAATTTGAGTTTATAGATAACATGAAGTAAAATGGTTTAACAGATATATAGATGGATGACAAATAGATAGGTAGACAGACGGACAAATAGAGAGGTAGAAAGAAAGAAACAAAGATTGATAGATTTATAGAAAGATTGAAAGATAGGCCAATTACAGATTAATTTGAGATTATGGATAACAGATGGTTAGATGGACTAATAACATATTAATAGGTAGATAGATAGGTACATGGATAAATAGATATGAAATGGTTTAAAAATATTTAAGAGATAGACAGATAAATATTAGAGATAGATAATGGATAAATAAATAGATATGAGATAGATAGATAGATAGATAGATAGAAAGATAGATAGATAACCAAGGATAACCATTTTTAGATATATATATATATATAGATAGATAGATAGATAGATAGATAGATAGATAGATAGATAGATAGATAGATAGATCACAGATGGGTGTTGCTAGTAAGCGAGTCATGGTAAACTGGATAAGAGACGGTTTTAATTATGATTGCCTAAAATAAATAAATAGGTCTGACATTTCCATGACAAAAGTGAAAAGTGAGAGAATGGAATTTAGCCCATTCTAACCTGCCCTTTCTAAGTAAACATTCTGCTATTTTAAGATCAGCGGAATAAAAATATTTGAGCATGGTAAAAGTTAATGACAATATTAGTGTAAGGTAAATGGTAGACACCTAAAAAGAATGTATCATCCAAGTAACAAATGACAACTCCATAGAGGTTCTATTCACCATATATGACTATGAAATAGTACTTAGTAGAACATTGCATTGCGTGTCTTTGCTTTGCTGAAAGAACAAGCACAGAAACTAACAGTTTAAATCAGTTTAATTTTAATCTGTAAAATTGTTTTACCATTTCATTCCTTGTTTTCTGCTTGTGACTTGTGAGCTGGCAAACAATTTTGAGGTTACAAAAAAGAAACAGCTGTTCTCCTTAAAATTGGTTTATAATAAATCTTTAGCAAATCAGCAAAACCAAATAGACAATGCATCCGTTCTATAAAAGTGCAAAACAGCAAATAGGGGACAGCGAGTTGTTAAACTTTCCCACAGATATTAGGAAACCATCAGGTATAGATGACATATGAGATGTATCTCTAGCTATTACTGTATGGTTTTTAAAGCAATAAAAATACATCTGATACCATTAGAAATAGCAATGCATAAAACATCTTGCAATATAAATGTTTTAATGTATCATCTGTAGGAGTCGGGATGAAGGTGCCTATATAACAGCTTCCTGCTTCTATTTCTAAATGTTAGTGTACGATAATTACTTACTCGCCAAAAAATGACAGGACGCTGACCCTGTAGACTTATTGAATTCTCATTGCTTTGCCTTCAGGCCATGTCGGGGGTTATTCAATTCTGCCTGAGGAGGACATTCTATTATGAGAAATGAGTCATGGAGCCATCCTCTGTGATTGCCCACCAAAACTATTATCACAGTGTAGAGAGGGGCATCAAGAGCGAGTGGACGGACAAGACAACACTGATCTCGATTACCCAGGGACATGATACAATTTACATTACTTGAAGCAATATGACAGAGGACAATCAGCCCAGGGAATAAGGCTGGAGGCACGGACTAACCAGATCTGAACAGCACTATAGAAGCTAATTGCTTATTCTAGACACAGCTTCTAGCGCTTTCCAATAATAACTGATTGGTTTCATCTGTAATTGTGTGAATAACTTTACATTTTTAAACACTCTAATCTATGCAGTCCGAAAATGCAAACATTTAGGTAACTAGGTTGCTACATTTTGTTTCTTGCCTTTGTACTCTTTACATACCAAAATTTATACAAAAGAGGCCACAAAATCTATAATTGGAGATGTGCAGAGTCCCAGGTACGGCTTATGATGTTTCAAGTTGTTTATGTGTGATGTGGTTTGAAGGCTCAAATGTTTCTGTTACTAAGACCTAAAATGTTTTAATAATAATATATGAACTTTTTAGCCTATTTTACTGAATCAGGCCTATGTATATGGGTCAACTATATATATAGTTGTCCCATGAAAAGATATAATCCAATATTTACAGAAATGTAAGGGTTGTACTAACTTTTGTTATATATACAGTATCTCACAAAAGTAAGTACACCCTACACATTTCTGTAAATATTATTATATTATGTATATATATATTATAAATATTATATTATATCTTTTCATGGGACAACACTGAAGATAAGACACATTTATACAGTGTAAAGTACAGCTTTGTTAACAGTGTACATTTGGTGTGCCCTCAAAATAACTCAACACACAGCCATCAATGTCTAAACCGCTGGCAAAAGTAAGTGAAGATGGACAAACTGTGCCCAAAGTGTCAATATTTTGATTGGCCACCTTTATTTTTCAGCACTGCCTTAACTCACTTGGGCATGGAGTTCACTAGAGCTTCAAAAGTTGCCGCTGGATTCCTCTTTAACTCCTCCATGACGACATCACAGAACTGGTGGATGTTAGAGGATGCCCTACAGATGCTTAACAGGGTTTAGGTCTGGAGATATGCTTGACCAGCCCATATGTTTTGCCCTCATATTCTTTAGCATGGCAGTGGTCGTCTTGGAGGTTTGTTTGGCCGTGTTCACACGGCTTATTCCCGACGGATTTGTGAGCCGTATTGAGCTCACAAATCTGCCGTGAATAAGGGGCGGGACGGGGGCAGGGCCGGAGGGGCGGGGCACCGCTCCCGGCCCCATAGACAATGCATTGTTTATGGCGCGTCCGCCCGTAAATAATGTGATGTCACTTTCTCCCCCGCGGGGATTTGCCGAGCGGGGAGAAGCAACGGATTCCACTGTTCTCTATGAGAGCAGTGGATTACCGTAATGACAAGGACGGATTGGCGCCGTACTGAAGCGCAAATCCGGCGCGGAGTACGGTGCCAATCTGTGCCCAAATAAGCCGTGTGAACGAGGCCTTTGGGGTCGTTAACAGGTTGGAATACTGCTTTGCGGCCCAGAAGGGAGGAGATCATGCTCTGCTTCATTATGCCACAGTACATGTTGACATTCATGCTTCCCACAATGAACTGTAGCTCCCCTCAGCAGGAAGCCCCAAAAGATGACATTCCCAACACCCTGCGTGACTGTAGAAAAGACACACTTATCTTTGTGCTTCTCACCTGTTTGCCACCACATACGCTTGGCATCACCTGAAACAAATAAGTTTACCTTGGTCTTATTAGACCACAGGACATGGTTCCAGTAATCAATGACCTTGATCTTCAGTAAACTGTTTGTGGGCTTTCTTGTGCATCATCTTTAGAAGAGGCTTACTTCTGGGATGAAAGCCATGCAGACCAATTTGGTGCAGTATGGTATGAGCACTGACAGCCTGACCCCCACCCCTTTAACATCTGAAGCAATGCTGGCAGCACTCTTACGTCTATTTTGAAAAGACAATCTCTGGATATAATGCTGAGCACGTGCATTCAACTTCTTTGGTCGACCGTGGAAAAGCCTGTTCTGAGTGGAACCTTTCTAACAACTGTATGTTCTTGGTCATCATACTGCAGTTCAGTTTCAGGGTTTTGGCAATCTTTTTACAGCCTAGGCCATCTTTATGTAGAGCAACAATTCTTTTTTTTAGATCCTCAGACAGTTTTTTGCTATGATGTACCATGTTGAACTTCCAGTGACTAGTATGAGAGAGTGTGAGACAGATAATACCACATTTAACACACCTGGAGGGAAAATGACAAACTGGGCATAATTTGTCCATTTTCACTTAGGGGTGTTCTCACTTTTGTTGCCACTGGTTTAGACATTGAAGGCTGTGTGTTGAGTTATTTTGAGGGCACACCAAATTTACACTGTTATTCAAGCTGTACACTGACTACTGTACATTGTATGAAAGTGACATTTGTTTATTGTTTCCCCATGAAAAGGTATGATACAGTATTTACAAAAATATGATGGGTGTTTTTGGTTACACTCTTCAACATTAAAATTGCAATACCAGGAAGGAAAAGTCTTGGAATTATGAAAATCACATAATTAATACATATGTTAATGATATGCAAATGGTAAAAAATGAAAACAATATTTAACACATTATGATTTATTCAAAATTGCGTATGAGTGTCATGTTCTCAAATGCACACGCTTACACACATACTGTGGTTATTAATGGTCATCTGAAGAATGTTATGCCATGCTGAACATACTTGGGCATGCAAATCATTAAGATTGACTGCTGGCAGCTCTAACGATGTCCTAGATGTGCTCGATCTGAGACAAGTCCAAATATGCTGCAGGCTATGGTAGCATATTTAGGCCAAGTAGGCTACTTACAGTAGCATGAGCAACATTAAAAATGGCTCCTGGAAAAAATTGGATAAATATCTGTACAACTGATTTTACGACCAAATCAAGGTAATGCCAAGCTGTGCACCTGAAATGAACACCAGAAGGGGTCCAGCTACCATACACCACCACACACCATAATATCGGGAGTAGAACTGTTGTGATGTTCCCTTGTAAAGGTCTCTTCAAATCATTGCCCATGTGATCTTCAGACCAAATGGGACAAAAGCAGGACTCATCAACTGAATCGGGTAGATCTCCATTCCAGCCTCCATTACTACATTCCTGTGCACCATGACATGATAGTCTTTAAGAGTGGTGGTGTTAGGTCAGTTGTGCACCTGTAGCTGGATACCTGTCTTGTAGTCCAGTGTCCGGCAAATGCCTTCTAATGGTTTGTGTTGAGACTCTTTGCCAACCTCAGATTGGGATGACATCAAATTTCACCTGCAGCACAGGTTTCACTCAGACAATCCATACATGCAAAGATTCACCTCTGCTTACCTCTTACTATCATTCCAGTCGGCCATTGTTTTCCTAGCCAACTAGGACACACAATGTTAATCAATGCTGGCTTCTCAGCCTGGATGGAGCGATCTGCCAGAGTGATAAACAAGGTCTCTCAGTTCAAGAAATCTCTCTGTTTTTCCACTAAGCCTTGACCCTTGTCAACTGAGAAGAAAAAAATGGGGTAAAACAAGATGTGTCAATGAGCCAAATTTTATCATAATGTGATAATCTGATCTAATGAGTTTTATAATGATATTGTGTTAATCTATATAAAACGTTTTGTAATGTTGTAAATGTACTATCTTTTTCTGTTCCTTATTTAAATTCTCTGCTGTAGTCCAGAGCCGTATTCACTATTCCACTAGGTTCAGAGATAAAATCTCCCAGCATTCCTTGCTTAATGTTTGACTACAAAGACTCCTAGCCTATCACTTACAGCCTTGCAGTCTCCCAGCGTTAAATATATTTATTCACCTAGGGGTTTACAACGAGTAAATTAGAAATTTCAAAACATAAAGTGCTCATCTTATAAGAATCTACTGTAAAAAGTTGAATCAAATGTTAATACTAATATGAAAACCTAAAGGCACTCAGCTGGCCCATTATGTTGTTATTGATCCCTGAACTATTGAACTGTTATGCTATGCATAGATCATTTGAAGAAAAACCTTGTGGACTATTGAATTTTAGTTGCTCCACTTTTTTTGTTTCTTCCTAAAGCAAAAATCTCCAGGGCAAAACAACTAAAAGAATGTTGCTGGAGGGGATACTTTTCTTTCAAGATGTATTCACGGCACTGAACTTATATCAAAGAAATTAAAATCAGTGCACAAAAAGGATTTAAAAAGCTGTTTTAAAATTGATTTTGAATTTAAATAGTGGATAAACTGACACATTCATAAATCATAATGTGTAAGCAAAGCAGGCATAAAAAGTCAAGTTTCTGTGTACTTGGGGCTATTGTTCTGGACATCAGAACAGATGTTTAACTTAAACTTTAAGATTGCTGTTAAAAAAAATAAAGAAGAAAAACAGATGAAGGTTAAAACTAAAAATGTAACTAATAAATTCAATAAATGCATTTAATTTGATTTACAAATACAATAGATACCAATCATCCAAAAAAAAAAGAAAACCATCTGCTTAATACATACTTGCCAACTTTTGAAAGTGGCCATCAGGGAGATTGGAAGCTGCAGCACATACGTCGCAGCCAAAATTTGCGTTGAACACACCCTCTTCACATCAAGCCACACCCCTTCAAAAAGGTCACGCCCATTACACAAAACTGTGTAACGGCTAATTGAGAGCTTTCCTGAATGTTGGACAACCTATTCAGCATCCAGGAGAACTGGGAGATGAATCCAAACTGTCCCTGAACCGAAACCATTACACTTCTACCTATATTGCTACCATACATGGATCATGTAGCGGTAGATACCTGTGTACATAGGCTCTGAATACTGTATATTACCCAATGCAGTGACCATAAAGGGGTAGATACCAGTGTACACAGGTTCTACAGATGTTTTAGTGATTACAGTCACATACAGTGACTCACCTGAGACTTCTATGACAGGAGTTGTCTCTTTCCTTTTTCTTCTGCATTTTGTCCAGACGTCCATGATGGCTTCTCCTGCTAAATTTACCAAACATCTTAGAATTCTAATTTTTATTTTACTTTTTTTTATTTTTGTACTGATTTCCCCTTTGTACTGTTTTGGACTCATTGGATTATGTCGGACTCATTGGATTATGTCAGACCAGTGTTGGATTGATTTCTTTAATAAAATGGTGAAAAAGGGCTGTTGTTGGGAGTGTTTATTTGAATAAAAGTTTGTTTGTGCTTTTTGTGTCCATTGTTTTTTCCATTTATTTCCAGTGTTAGTAATGGAGGATCTGAAAGATGCCTCTCCATTACTATCGCTTGGGCTTGGTGTCAGTTAGCAGTGGCTTTGTCACCCCAAGACTGACACTAACCCCATGTCACTATTACCCCAGTATCAAACGCACCAGGGGTACTGGGAAGAGCTGGGTTACCATCAGAAGCGAACCCTCTAATGTGATGATCTGCTTCTGGGACAGCTGAAGACTGGTATTTTTAGGATGGGAGGGACCAGTATCCATGGGCCTTCCTATCCTGATAGTATCAAGCTGCAGCTGTTGTTTTTACTTTGGATGGTTATGAAAAATAGGGGGGGGGGGAGATCCTACACCATTTATTCTTTTCAGAAATCATTTGTTAATGAGAATTCAAAAATGGCCAACTACTGTAATAATTACAGTGGATGCCTATGTTTACATTCTCAGTAAATAAATCATTTTCTCCATTACTAACACTGGCAATAAATTGAGAACAAAAAAGAAAACACTGACGCTAAACGCAAAAAAAAACCTTTAATTTAAATAAATAGCCCTTAACAATTGTAGTTAAAAAAAAATGTCCAAGGCTGATCCGACGTAGTCCACTGAATCCGAAGTAGTCCAAAAGGGAACTTGTAAATAAACAGAAACATTACACTTATGAAAATACATAGGCTGGATAGCTCATTCAGTATCCAGGAAAGCTGGGTGATGCCCCATCGCCCTCAAGTAGCACCTAGTTATTTCTATCATAAAACAGCTGTGCCTTTTGTGGGGATGGGGCATAAGCCAGATTTGGGTGATATTCCACACTCCACATGTGACACAGTTTTCCTATATTAGAAAAGTTGTGTCACCTTTTGCAGCTAGGAAAGCTGGGTGACACCCCACCTCCATAAGTGGCACACAGAATTTTTAAGATAAGAAAGCTGTGTACCCATCCCGCCACCTCTGCCTCTCTAAATCCACCTTACTTTTCAGCCCACCCCCTCTGACCCTACACTCTATCCTCGCTCCCCACTCAAACCCTTCTTCCCCACCCTGTCTATTCCCCACCACTCAAAACCCCTCCCCCAATCAAAACTCTCTCCCTCATCCCCCACTCAAACCCCTCTCCAAAATTCAAAACCCTCTCCCATACCCCGTCTAACCTCTACCACTCTAAACCATCCTCACCCCCCAAAACCTCTTGCCGTACCAACACTCACATCACTCCTCTCCCACACATCTACCACACCCCCACCCAACCCTTGGGAAATGTACTCACCTGTTCTTCTGTAGAGCAGCCAGCAGCCTGGATCTTCAGACACTGCCCTACTGGAAAGAGGTGGCGGAACTTGGCAGTTCCCTCTGAGCTCCACCCTCTCCTCCCAGCAGTGAACTGGGGTCCATTGCTCTGATAGAATACTGTGTAGTATGCTATCAGAACAATGCATCAGCGGTAGTCAGTGGCTTCAGGACAGCGTCTCTTGATGCTGCCCTAATTCCACTTCTAGTGCAGAAAAACTCCTGCAGCTGTTCAGTTGTGGGAGGTTCACCAACTGCCTGGGAGTGAGGAAGATACCTGCTATTTGTGGGATCCAGGAGAGTTGGCAAGTATGGCCTAATATCTTGTAGGTCTCTTGTACCACCAAAACAGCAAAAAGCTTCAAAGCATGACCAATGAAGATGTCTTGTGTTGTAAGGCACCAAGGTGTTGGCAGCAGACTTATTAAAGGGGTTTTCTCACTACATCGATTCATCTTACCTCAGTCCTGTTTTCTCGGTTTCATTTTTGAATTCAGGGGTGGACTACCGGCTTTACTGGCTAAAACTGGCCTGTGTTAATGAGCTGCTGAGGACACAGGGTCTGTAGATATAGCGACCAGCGCTGGCAGCCTATCAGGTGAGATCAAACAGGTCTGTAGCTATAGCGACCTGAGGAGCTGATGCAGCCCATACAAGAGGGGATATCTAGAACTAGGTATGACAAGGTTAATGGACACATAATACAAAAAGACTTGTTTTTGCAACATTGTTAAAATAAAAAGCATTCCTTGTAGTGAGACAACCCCTTTAAGTCCTGTAAGTTGTGAGCTGTGGCCTCTACGGAGCTGACTTATTTTTCCCAGACATTCCTTAGATATTTAATTGGATTGGAATTTGGGAAATTTAGAGGCCAGGTTAAGACATTACACTCTTTGTCTAGTTCCTCAAACCATTCCTGCAGAATCTTTTTTACTGAGGCAAGGGTGTATCATCCTGCTAATATAAACCACTGCCACTAAAATACTACTGCAATGGCACAGTGTACTTTCCAACAATGTTTAGGAAGGTGGTATGTCTGTAAGTAATGTCCACATGAATGCCAGGTCCGATGGTTTCCAGGCAGAACATTGCCCTTAGCCAGTGTCGGACTGGGTGGTCTAGGCCCCACAGGGGGATTGATCTTGGGGGGCCCACCCTACTGTACATGAAAATATTACTGCCTCATCTGGACATAAACGACCCATTTTACCCAATAAATACAGTGTGCAAAACAGAACTGTATTGTGTAGTACAATATCAAGTTAGTCACACGTCTGTCTGTCTAACATCATAGACACACGGCTAAGTAGCTCCATCCATATTCCCCACCGGCCAACATACAATATCCCCCTCCATGTTTCCCTTGGTCCCGCAGCTCACCACCTTCTAAAATAAACACCAGCAAGAAAGTAAAAGTCTAACTCCTATCACAGGGTCAGGTGTTCTCTCACTCTTACAATCAGGGACACATGTATGCTGGCACTATCATAACGTCAATATAACCTATGACACCGCCATACAGAGACCACATAGAGCTCGGACACCAGCTCAGGTATAACCTACAACACCACCATATAGAGACCACATAGAAATCAGAACACAGCTAGGTATAACCTACAACACGCATATGGAGACCACATAGTGGTCAGGACACAGTCAGGTATAACTACAACACCGCCATATAGAGGCCACATAGAGGTCAGACACCAGCTCAGAATAACCTACAACACCACCATATAGAGACCACATAGAGGTCAGACACCAGCTCAGGTATTAACCTACAACAAATCAATTAGAGACCACATAGAGGTCAGACACCAGCTCAGGTATAACCTACAACACAACCATATAGAGACCACATAGCGGTCAGACACCAGCTCAGGTATAACATACATACACTGCCATACATAGACCGCATAGAGGTCAGAACCAGCTCAGTAGAACCACACACCGCTATGGACATGGGTAGAACCATCAGGTATAACTAAACACTGCCATATAGAGACCACATAGGGTCAGACACCAGCTCAGGTATAACCTACACACACCTATAAGACCACTGGGTCAGAACCAGTCAGGTAAACTACAACACCGCCAAATAGAGACCACATAGAGGGATCGGACCTCTAATCCCTGATGAAGCCAGGTTAGCTGGCGAAACATGTTGGGCAGGTCAGATATGAAGTTTTAAATTGTGATTTCTCACCTCTGTCTACAAGTGTCACCCGCTGCAGGGGTGTCACAAGGGGGCCTTATTTGTTCTGTGTCCATGAGATTAGGGACGACTGCCCAAATAGTAGGCTTGGGCTCCCTTGCGTAGAGGTTAAGAGTTATACATAAAGTTACGTTTTAGTGTTTTACAGATAGAGAACTGATAGAGTTTAAGTTTGCCTATGGCAAAATAGTAAATATAGTGCACATAGAGGTCAGACACTAGCACAGATATAACCTACAACACCACCATATGGAGACTACATAGAGGTCAGACACCAGCTCGGGTCACATCACATTACAGTGAATACAGCACTGATCCATTATAGAAGTAAAATAACCCCTGAAATCAGGGACTCACCAGAGACGTCTTGACTGATGAGTCGCTCTCTTCTCTCATGAGTCGTGCTTATTCCCTTTTCTTCTGCATCCGTTCCACACCGCCATGATGACTTGTCCCGGCCACAACTCATCCCTGCAGAAATTACACACAAATATCTTAGAATCCTCAATTTTCCAGCATCTCTTTACCTATTCCCATCTCTGTACAAACTACCCAGGGGTGGGAGAGCGGGTACAAGCCATAACTTAGAGGCCTAGATCCTAAGGGGTTGGAGGGTGGGGAGAGGGCTAACCCCCTGGAGATTATGCTACAACTATTAGCTGCTCCCCTCACAATGATATTACCAGGTATGTAGTCAAGACTCTAGGTAGGGAGGCAAATGGGCAGGGCCCCCGGTAGCTAGATAGACTCTATTTAGGTAGGCAAACCCCCCACTGGATAAGTTGGTATGCCCAAGTAAGGTGAATAAGTAGACCACGGGTGGGTAGGTAAATAGACCCCAAGTAGATAAGTAGGTCCCAGTTAGGTAGGCTGTAGGCAGGTGTTGGTGAGTCTCAGTTACGTAGGCTGGAGGCAGTCAGGGCCGCCTTTAGATAGTATGCAGATAGCCAGGGCCCCCTTTAGTTCTTAGGTAGCCAGGGCCCCCCATTTGTATTAGGTAGCCAAGGCCCCCCATTTGTATTAGGTAGCCAGGGCCCCCCGTTTCCATTAGGTAGCCAGGGCCCCCCATTTGCATTAGGTAGCCAGGGCCTCCCGTTTCCATTAGGTAGCCAGGGCCCCCCGTTTCCATTAGGTAGCCAGGGCCCCTGTAATCATTAGGTAGCCAGGGCCCCCCATTTCTATTAGTTAGCCAGGGCCCCCCTGTATATATTAGGTAGCCAGGGCCCCACCCTTTCTATTAGTTAGCCAGGGCCCCCTGGTTCTATTAGGTAGCTAGGGCCCCCTGTTTCCATGAGTTAGCCAGTGCCCCCTGGTGCCTGTAGTTAGCCAGGGCCCCCTGCAATCATTAGGTAGTCAGGGCCCCACTGTTTATATTAGGTAGCCAGGGCCCCCTGCAATCATTAGGTAGTCAGGGCACCCTGCAATCATTAGGTAGTCCGGGCCCTCTTCTTATATTAAAAAAAAAAACAACACACAACTACTCACCTGACTCCCGCTCCTGCCGCTCCCGGGCGCTCCCCGCAGGCTTCTGCTTGCATCCGGTATAGGTGGCGCTGTGATATGACGTCACAGCGCCACTTACGTCACCGCTGGAGGCCGCGCCTGACAGGCTTAAGGCCTAGTGCCTTATACCTGCCAGGGCGTTCAGCGGAGCCCAGCGCTAGCGGCGCTGGGCTCCGCTGGCACCGCACAGCCCCGGGAGTCGGGGATATTAGTCCCCAACTCCCGGGCCGGTCTCTGGGCGCTCGGGACGCAGGGCCCAAGTGTTCACTGACCGGATGCGGCGGACGGGCCCCGGAGAGCGACGGCACTGCCTCCGGGGCCCACAGCGGCTCGGTGCCCACCGGGGGATTCACCGATTCCCCGCCGGCCCAGTCCGAGCCTGCCCTTAGCATCCCAGTGCTTTTATCACCTTGGCATCTTTTCCCTAGGTAAGTGATGGACTTACCAGCCATCCGCACAAAAATGTGAATTATCAGATAAGGCCACCATCTTCACTTGATTGTCATGGCTGATACAGGTACTCAGGTAACTAAATGTGGCTAAATTGTATTGTAAGCATTCAGCGACCGTATACATAAAATTAGTATAAACAGTTTGTTGAGTTGAGTCATGAGTTACTGCAAGGAAGATAATTAGTAGGTCTTGTTGAAAGTGTGACCGCGCTGCCGCACTGATTCAGGTGTGAAAAATGGAGAGCCAAGCCAAAAATTGAGCTGTGGTTACAAATATCATCCAAGCCTGTGGACTACTGTTTGGAATGTGAGAAAAGTGATCCATGAGATTATGTGTTGGTGAGACAGCGAAGAACACCGGACGAGACAGATGGGATCAATGGTCTCTTGGATACAGAGAGGAGAGCGTGCAAATGCTTTGACACTTAAGAAGTCACAATGGTGCAGCAGGTGCGGATACTACTAGACGAATGTAAGAGCCTGAACATAGTAGTGCCTTAGATGAAACTGAGGCATAGATGAATTGTCTGGCATCCACTGTAAACACTGGGTTAGTTAGAAACATAGACTGTAGATAGCTAGCAAGGTTGCGCAGCAAATTACCAAAGTTTTGCAATTGTATTACCTCTTTGTGAAAACTACTGCCATGTAGCCAAGTATATTTTGAGTCAGACCCTGTTATGATCTGATTTAGGCTGTAGTTCTGGCCCAGGGCCCATCCAAAAGCTAGAGTGGTAATGCAGAGCGATGAGATCGAGATTTAGCACACTACTCTAATATAGTTTTCAATGGTACGTATGTCCCAAGGATGAAAAGTTGAAAAGATGTTGGGGGCTTGTGGCCCCTGGTGGGCTAGTCTGACCAGATTCTGGGGCCCTACCAGGAATCTGCCAGGTAGGGCCCGCACACTGGCAAAAGAATGCAGGTACAAACACCTATTTTGACCTCTCTCACATAAGATCGACTATCACTCAATAAGGAAGTAACAGTAGGTAGACTGATGCATTTACAAGAAGGTCAATCATTAGTGGTTTAGCGCTTTCAGTGATAAGGATGGTATTTTCTGATAGAAGGTGTCAAGCGTATCCTACTGTTGTATCTGCTCATATCATGTGACTTTTTTAGAGAATTAATGGATCTTTTTTGAAGGATGAACAATAAAGAGTTAACGGTCAATATCAAGTCCTCTGTGACAGAAGCTGTAGTATGTTCTTGTGGAGAACTAATAAATGTGGTGTAAAGTGCATTTATACACTTGTATTTTGTGGGTGTCAAGTGCATTGAACTTATGTAGTAAATGAGCCTCTTGTGGAGGTTGGCCTCAGAGACCATGGACAGTCTGGTTATACTGTATATGAAATAGTGTATAAATCTGTCCTATTGGCATGTTTGCGGCACATTGCTTTTCCAGCTAAATAAAAAAAAAACAAGACTTTGGTATAAAATTGCTCCTTCAGTGGCAGGAATGACCTCCTGTTAGGTTGCACAAGCAGAAACAGTCAAGGTGCTGTCCCACGGCGGTTTTTGAGTTTAGATTGACTGGATTAAGCAAAGAAGCGCAAGTAGGTTCGTAAAGCAATGTACTAAGGGCAGATGTCGCCCACGGCACGGGTTTTCTGTCCGGGTTTTCAGTATGGCGGTTGTCGGTTTTGCAAGAGCAGTTATGCTTGCATCGAGCGCGAGAAAAGCCTCCCCACACCCCCGCTGGCCGTAGAGACAGCCGCAAACAACAGGACAAATACCGGCAGTAAACCGGCCGGTATTTGTCCTGTGCCATGTGAACGGCCCCTAAGGATCCGGCAGATAGGATGCAGCTGTTGACAGCATCAATGCTCTACTCACAAGGAGAATGGCAACACCCAGATGCCAATTTATTAATTCATTTCCAGGAGGAAACACAGAGGAAAATGAAAATTCAGAGTTCTAAGAATCCAGAGTTGTTATTTCATAGTGAATAAAAGTAGTTATTAAAATAGACATGTCAGGGAACTGGAAGTTCTTCCTCAAGTCTGACAATGTCAGACTGTATAGGAAAATGCTCTACTGACAAGTAAAATAGTAACATCCAGATGTCTATTTATTCATCCATTTCCATGAGGAATAACAGGGAAAAGGCAGAATTCATAATTCTAAGAATCAAAAATTTTTATTTCATAATGAATAAAAGTAGTTATTAAAACAGATTTTTTAGGAGCGTGGCAAGGTCAGTCTTCAAAGAATTGTAACAACTTAAATGTCAAAATTAGTCATCACTTTCATGAGGAATAACACGAGGTAATAGACAGAATTTTAAACTGATCCTGAGAATCTCAGAATTGTTGTTCATAGGTGAATGTAAAAGTAATGATTAATTACACGGCATACAAGTAATAGGTTAACTGGCAGGTCTTCTTCAAGAAAAAAGTAACACTCAGATGTCCATTTATTCACCCATTTCCAGGTGAAATTACAGATGAAAAGCAGAATGCAGAGTTCTAAGAATTCAGAATTGTTATTTCATAGTAAATAAAAGTAGTCATTAAAACAGAAGTATAGGGAAACTGGCGGGTCTTCTTCAAGAGAATAGCAACACTCAGGTGTCCATTTATTCATCCATTGCCAGGAGGAATAACAGAGGAAAAGCAGACATAATTCCAGGATTCGTAAAGAAATCAAGAAGGAGTATTAAGCAGACATTATCAGGAGTACGGCAGGATCTTCAAAAATGGTCAATGCTTACACAAATAACAGATTTGCTACAAAATCTAAAACATTCATACTTTGGACCTGTCATATTTCCACAAGATATTTTTCATACCACACATAACACAGGTAAATTGGACTGTGGATCTTACTAAGAGAACAGAAGTTGTAGAGGAAATAATCGATGAGTCTTACTATAATTTAGGATCCATAATGGAGAATGTGTTACCTGGAGTACGTAGTTTGCATAATGAGCAAGTTGTGTGGAGCGCAGCTTTACATTTATTGAAATGGCCATATCCCTTCTGAGTTCAGTGAAAATGTGCCCAAAGCTATTATTGCATATATCGACTCAATGGGATTTAAATAGACATGACTGGTGTCCCCTTGTGGTTAGCAAAGACCAATCTGTGAATCAAAGTTCAAGCTCAGAGAAAGCTTGAAGGCAGAGATTAGATGCCTGGCCACTGTCTAGCAGGAGAAAGGTAGAAAAAACAGAAGCCTGACTCCATATCATCATTTTAAGACCAGTGACAAAATGTTTGTAGCATTATTGAAGAGACGGTCGAATGTGGCAACTGGTGTAGTATCTCACATACATGGCCAAGGGTTATGGAGTGTGTGCCAATAACCTGCCATTTAAAGGATCATTAAACCTAAAATACCATTTTGTGCTTTTGAGATGATGTGAAGCGATACTGACACATAAATCACAGGATGGCACGGTGTATTAAGTTCATCAAAACTCAATTAGGGACCATATAAATTGTAAACAGCAGCTAGAAATTAGGTATCTCTGTGCCGACAGTCTCGGAAAGATGCCACTATGGTTCCCATAGGGATCCTCACTCAGCTTTTCCAGAATCCTACTAAATGCCAAATTGGCCTAATTCAGTAATGATATCTTCCTGAACGGCCATTGTTCGTGTCAGCTTCGAGAGGAATTTGCCATTCAAGGAGCGGGAAAGGGCTGACGTGACAGTTCTAACAGAACTATTGAATTAGCTGGATCAGCCACGGCGTGAAGAAACTGATATTGCTAAGACTGATAAGAATTTAGTAGTTCACTGGTGTTCTGTGGTTAAGGACTTTCTGCAGCTAATATATTACATTACACATATACAATTAGTATGTGCCATTTACTGATGAGAGCCCCTCTGTATAAACATATATGCAAGCCCTCTCTGATTGAGGGAGCAAGGTGATGGTAAAAGAGACTATTCTGTCAGAAGGGGTCTTTTTGTTAAATTCAATATTCGGAACACCTTTTGTTTGTGTATAATTTTTTTTCGCGCAGACAGTTATCTGGAATTGCAGCATGAGCCGTCATGCAAAATGCACCGAAAAATTTAGAGGTCTGGTACGGCAAAAAAGTAAGTCATCTGCACTTTAGTACCTCTTACTAAACTGGTAAGTAATGAAATAATGATCGATCTATTGATCTCTGGACAAGCTTAGATACAGATTAGACTAGACTGCCAGGCAATGGCAAGAGCAATTACGATGTAAAAGGGTAAAGGGTTAAGCTTTCATTCATTGCGGAGGTTGTTTTCAAGCTTTTGCACAACTTGTCAGGTCGTGCTGATAATCACTTTATCCCTCTCAGAGTCCTTGGGGTCAGGGGACAGAGAATCCTCACTGCTGTGCTGTTAGTGCTCGCAGAGGGGAAGCCCGAGAAGTAAGCCAGGAAGTCATATACACAGGGGAAATTTTATTGCTATATTAAAAATCCAACCACCTAATTTAAAATAAATAAATATTAAATTAAAAGAAAGCTAATGTTTGCTTGTCCAGTATGTGAAAAAAAATGTAATGGGTGGGTCCTTCGTTTTGGGGGAAGTTTTCTCTGCCTTAGTAGGGGGGGGGGGTTGGGCTCTGTTCCATTGATGGGGCAAGGTTGCTGTTCCCTTCCACTAGGTTCATATGGTCCCCCCTCTCCCAACAGCCTGGCCTTGTTATAATGGGATTCATGAGCTCCCATGCCCATCCCCCGCTCTTTTTGTTGGGCCACATCAGTTAAGTTGCGTTCACATGTTTTGGTTTATATCGTGAAGCCACAGCTGGTGGGTACAACCACTCTATGGCTATTCTGGTACATTCTGCTTGATGTGCTGGGGTTTAAAGAAATCGATAAGAAGGTGAGTTATCAATGGTAATAAAGCTATGGTTAACTCCTACCCAGAGAAATATAAGGAAGTTGTCTGTGTCATCATATAGTTATTGGAGTTAAAGGGGTTGTCTCACTACAAAGATTGGCTTGTTAAGCAGGTAGGGATACTCTAAATGAATGACATTTCCAAATTATGCTTTGTTCATTTTTTTTTGTTGTTGAGGAGCTAACAAATGATTTTATCACTCGTCTGAAGTGCTCTCCAGGTTGCTCTAAGTGACCTCGAAACTGTTGGTTGGCTCTCCCTCTGCTATTAGAGTTATTATTGTATAACAGGGAGTGTGATGTCATCAACAGGTCACAGCACAGACTGCCAGCAGCCTGAGAGCTTGTGTATTATCTGGATATCATTTCGACAAAAGACACTAATTACTACTATTTAGCATTAGTCAGATACTTCTCTGGACCTGATACAAGGAGATTTGTTTATACTAATTTGAGTAAGTCTGAACACACTAGCAAGGCCATATTCTAATTGTAACTAAACAGCAGTGACAGGAAGTGGATCCAGGATGCATGAATAAATGTACTGTTGCTTTGCTCTATGAAAGCTGTTGAGATGTGACAACACCTTTAAGGAACATGCTGAAAGGTTCTTCCCTCCATTTCACAGGTACTATTATGTTGGGGTTTACAATTCTAATGGCCTATGAAATGATGTTTTTGGTGTATACAGTTGTCTGCATGGAAGGTATATATGGGAGGTATAAATCAGTAAATATTTACTACATATACCTCCAATGTATACAGAGTCTTGCAAGCATATTTAAAGTGGGAAAAATTTTGCCAGAAAGTTACAAAGATCGTTGTTTTGCCAGAAATAAAGTGCAGTTCCAAAGTGCAGCCAAATACTCAGGGTCATTTAAAATGGTTTTTTTAAATTACATAGGCATGTTGTATAGCACAATGTTCTGGAATAAATGAATTGCTTAATATATGATATTGTAAGAAGTAATTCTATATTTATCTGGCACAATAAACCTCTTTTTCCAGCACATTTATAGTGTCATATCTATAAGCTATGATCTCATTTTTTCTTTGAAAGTTTTTCAACTACATAAAAATTATCATCAGGGAGGACAAAAGAGCAGGAGATTTTAAGAATTTTAGTTGCCGAGATTCTATTTCTCTCCGATCCAGCCAGCCTATTGCACATTGTTGCATGAAATGTTTTGGCAATCTTTTTGCACTTCCCGACCATTGATGCACATATATAGATATAGTATAGACTCCGATGCAGCCTGGGTGGTCGTTCATGATTCTGCCATTTAACATTCTACATGCTATAGTCAATACTGACATCGTACCTAGGTGGTAAGAAGGGTCGGTTGACTGTCACTGAATGTCCACCCGCCTCTTTCCTCAGGCCTTTAATGATTGCATGGTTGCTATTATTTTATTTTGTTTGATTATCTCAATAATTTATGTTAAGATCGTACCAGTAATTCCAAGGGGTTATGTACAATCTCTATATAGAGGATTTCTCAGGACGCACCACAATACAAAACCAGGACAAATACAATATAAGCACTAAATAACAAACTGGTACAGAAGAGAAGAAGGACCTGCCGTGCTAGATGCTTTATATTTTTACAATGGGAGAAGAGAAGAGACAGAAAGGGGACGGAACTGGAGATGTTTATTATGTATTATGGTGTAGTGGCACTTTTGAAAGTTTTTGGTAGAGAAGAGCTCCTATATGTTTTGGGTAGAGGACGTTACCAAGAGTTTGCAGGATGCACATGAGAAATCTTAGATGTTCTCCTATTAGAGCACCCAAGTTTTCTCTTCCTGCTGTCTCTTATCTTTCATTGCTCTAAGCTGCCTTCAACTCTCCCTACTGTCTGTGATGAGTCTATCTCTTAGAGTTTTTCTGTAGATTTAGTAACAGACTTGAAGTCTTGATATTTAACTAAGTATTAATCTTTTTAGAGCTCTGAAGTCCGGAGTTTCTACACTTTAAAAACTCTGCCAATAGCCTCTATATGTCAATGTTATAAAAATACCATAGAGGACTGTGTTATAGCAGTTTCGCAGCAATTAATACATTTGTAATATATGAGATTGAAGAATATTCCATAAGTTTGTCTAGCCATAAAACTCTTTTTTGGCACCATTTATTGTCTTACTACTAAGCGAGGGGCACTAATTTTTTCTCTGAAAGTTTTTCACCTTCATAAGAATTATCATTAGGGAAGACAAAAGTACAAGAGATTTTAAGAATTGTAGTTGCCAGTTCATTTCTCTATCCATCCACCTATTGCAATGTTGAATATTTTTATTGCAATGATTTAACAAAGTAACAGACTTTAAAAGCTTATCCTTTAACTAAGTAAACTCTCTTTAGAGCTCTGAAGCCTGAGTACTACATTTTAATAAATCCTCTTTCAGCCATGTCAGTGTAAACAAGGAATAACTAAGGAATTGTAGAGCTATATACCAGCTCACGGATTTATGCCGCCCTTTCACAGCTTGAACAACATGTGTGATACTAAAGCTGGCTGTGGCTCTATGAAGCTGCATGAGAAAAGCCTTTCAAGGCAGAGATGTTTGGGTGAGACATACAAAGAGACTGGTTATGTGTCAAGATGATTAAAATCAGGTGTGAAATGTATCTTTTGTTACAATCCGTAGTATCCAATTTATAGGCATCTCCTGAAATCAGATTGTTAGGATTGTCGGCCGAAGCGCTGGTGCACGAGAAGTAATGGACCCATACGCTTTGGTTGGGACATGAAATCTGAAGTGTAAGGCCAGTATATTACAGATTCCGCAATAGAACTTTTTTAATCACACGACTATGTTTTATCACGACAGATGATTGGTTAATTGGTGGTTGCTAAGAGACAGAGTTTATAATTTGCATGTACGGTATGAAGCATTAGCTATTATGAAACATTCCCAAATTGCTCGCTGTATCATCGGGAGGGAGGAGGAAGGCCTTGAATTTCTTTGGTTCTAGCAGACACTTGCATCTGTCTCAAGGAACGCTTGTGTGAGAGATGTATCTGATTAACTTCTGATAAGGATGTATAGCAGTAGAAAGCTAGTTAACAAACTATATGATGAGCTTCAATAAGAATGTAACTTGATAAACAGACCTTTTGAATGGTTTCTTCCTTAATTCGTTCACAATACTTGACATTGCTATTGGTGAATTATTGGTTATGGCAATGAATTGAAACACTAGTAACAGACTGTATATCTATTATAGGACCATGCATGGTGTGACCTTACGGACACAGCCCTATGTTTTAATTCTGACATGTGGCAATTTAGGTGAGATTAACTTTTTGTCACTTTTTACCATTCATGGTGATTTAGAGATTTTTTCTCGTGGACTCAGTGTGCGCTTTAAGTTAGTAGAAAGTTTTATCCTCAGACTCATCCTGGTCTTGTGTTGGTAAAACTATCACAATATTTCGATGCAAATTTGGTAAAAAATGGTGACGATTTTGAAGTTGCAAAATTACGCGCGTGCAAAGACAGATATTTATTCAACACAAAAAAGAGTTATATTAACTTAGCATCTAACATATGTGCACTATGGTTTGGCATCATTTTTTAAATGTCTGGTGTTTTTGTAGTTGTTTTTACGACGACATTAGAGGGTTAGGAGAAATTTTGTAGTGGAATTTCTCTACATTTTCAAGTAAAAGGTTGCAATATACGATTTGGGAGGTGAGGGATCACTGTACAGGTGCTGACTGGAGGCTTTGAGGGGCTGCATGTGTGAGTCCCCCATACAGGGACGAATCGGAGAAACTAGACCCCTTTAACGGTATTTAACAAAACTATTTAGGATAGGTTGTTGAGAATCCTCTCGTGTTTTCACGGAAATTAAAAGCGCGCAAAAAGTGGAGTTGTGGAAAATTTGCAAAGATTTCACGTTAAGTGATTGCAGATTTTCAAGACTTTAGCCTAGGTTGTCGCACTCTGGAATACGGTTAATGTGAAGTGGTAAATGCAACGGAGAAATAATTCTTGCCCCAGGGCTGCCGTTTTTTTGGAGATATCCTCCAATGTGGCCCGAGTGCAAGACTGTGGCTCACATATAGCCCAAGAATAGGAATGGAACGCAGACAACATTCTAATACTGCTGGGGTGATCATTTTCAAGACAATGTGCGAGTTAAGGCGCCTGTTCAGGTTTGGGGACACCCTAAGGGTTGCTAGAAAACTCTTTAGGAAACACCCAAGAAATAGACCGCATATGAAACGGTATCACCCTATGAGATGAATTGATCCCTCAGGGGGGTGCATGGGTGGGATTTAGTACACCATCAGGGGTTCACATAGGGGTGGGAGCTTATAGGCTTTGGGAAAAGGGTAAGAAAAAAAATGTTTTTAATTAGTTCGGCAATGTGTGCGGAGAAAATGTTTCATTTTATCATGACTACCGGAAATCTGAACCGTAAAACGGTGGTATAGCAATGGTCTCCAAGTTCGGCAATACACCTCACATGTGGCGTGTAATTCTAGCGGGTTGGGCGCATGGCAGGGGGGATAATGTGGGAGCGAGCGATGTTTGGCTTTTGGATCTCGCTGTGTGGGCGGCGCGGCTAGATCGGGGCCATTGTCGCATTGCTCTCAAAGCCCCCAAAGTAGCAGAAGCACGAACAGGTCGGAACCCTCTCCTAGAAGTCGCTCCCCATTTGTTTGTGGATTCAACACCCATCAAGGATCTGATACTTGGGGATGTACTGTGATGTTGGGATGCACAGGCGGCGGAAAGTAGTGGTTTGTTAGCATTGGCAATGATAAATTGGGCGGGAAAAACGCAGTTTTCGGTCGATGGTTTTTTGAGTTTCAATTTTACAGCATTTCATTCCGTTGCAGTGGAAATGATGTGATAACTTTACGATGGGGGTCGAGTGTACACAACTTACGAAGGATTATAGATTGTATATAGTTTGTTTTTCTGGTTTAGTTTACTCTTTTACACAGTGAGAAAGTATACGTCTATAAATTAAATTGGCGTTTTTATGTTGTGCTATTCTGACAGCCATACTTTTGTATGTTGCTACGTTGTGGGCAGAGCTGTGTATTGGATTGTTTTTTGTGGGACATGAGTGGTGTGTGTGATTTGTATTGTGTACCAGTATGGGGTGCATTTGTATGCGTATGTTCACTTTTTATTATGGTTTTTTTGAGATGCTTTTGAACTCTAATAATACAGCAATTAGCGTAGTGTTTGTTTTTTTTTATTTTGTAGAGCGGGTCTCTGGACCTGAGTATATATGAGCAATGGTAGCTTTACTTCAGAGTGTCAATTACGGATTAAACGATACCAATTTGTAATATTTGTTAATGTTTTTACTGCTATTTATACATAAAAACACGTTTTTATTGCAACCAGGAAAAAGAACGTTTTCTGATCCCAGAGTTCTGTGAGCCTTAACGGTAAATGTTTCTGGGCTTGGAGCTGTGTGGGATTGTTTTTGGCCGAAGATGATGTGGACCGTTTTTATTTGAGTATCATTTCTTGGACGGGGACAAGGGCTTTTGGATCGCTTTTAAAGCACCTTGGTGGGGGTGTGTAGTCAGGGTGAAGAAGACAGAACTGCTATCTTGTTAGTGTTTTTTATTTTTATTTTTAACCAGGGCGACCGATGTCAGTATCCGGGGAGTAGAGGAGGCTATACGCTTTGCGAGTCGCGAGGACTCGTTGGAGCGATACCCGTATGTTATATTAGTGTTGTTTGGTTTGTATGTTGGAAGCACTTTAGAAAAAAATGGAAAGTGTTTTTAGTGTGTACAACCATATTTATGCTATCTGTCTGAGAAGCTATACATTTTTATTTTTCTGGTCTATCTAGAATGCTGTATAAGGACTTTTGTGATTGCTGGGTGGATACTGAAGTTTAATTGGTCGACAACAGTTGGCAGTGTCTAGGAGGTTTATGATTCGCTGTTTTATGGCCTGAGTGTAGAGTGTGCTGCGGGATATGTGTAGACAATAATCCTTATTCTGTGATTGTTTTTTTTTTTTTTTGTTTACGGCGTGGCACGGAGGTTGTTGACCTAAAATGACGAATTTATTTAAGGGGCAGTTCGTTCGCCACGCGGCGTCGATACCAAATATGGGATAAGGGATGGTGGTGTGTGCGTTTTTTTGGGACTGTGTGAGTCCGGTATTGGCGTTTGTAAAGGGGCAGGGTAAAGGGCGGGGGTGTGACGTAATTTTTTTTTTTGTTTAGGGGCGCGTTGGGGTGGTGTGTCTGTTGTTTTTCAGCTTTTGGCTGTCGGTGTTGTCTACGCTTTTCACATTTGTATTTACTTTTCCCCATAGGGGATTTGACATGAGAGATCTTTTAGAGATCTCTGCAGTCAGATAGGAATCAGTGGTCACCGCCTTGTTGTGTATGTGCTGGTTCCTATGAACTCAACGTCAGTCACGTGGCCGGGGAATGGCCACAGGGCGCACCAGGACCCGGGCACATTCGTGAGGGCACAGACTAACGGAAGGCATTTCTCTGCCTTCCGTGCTGTCTGACGAGTGGCTGGAGTCTGCACGGATTCGATTCTGCGATCGTGCGCTGCTGCCGCCGACACAGAGACGCCGATAATTAGGGGTTGTTAACGGCCCCCCGGAGCGAGTAAGGGTTCGGGGCTCTGGCCGACGCTGCGGGATGTCAGCTGTCTATACAGCTGACATCCCCGCGCGAAAATCGCGCGGAACTCTGCTTTAGTAGTTCGCGCGGATCCTCCAGGAAAGGATCCATTACGTCAGGTGCGTGTGAACCCCCAAACGACCTGGATTTTGGATACGTATCTAAGGTTCGTTAAGGCGGTTCAATAAAGCGTTTTCCTTTAACATGTGTAAACTCGCTTTAGAGCTGAAAGCATGAGTACTGACATTTTAGTAAATGCTCTTGCTACTCATGTCAGCTGTTAAAAGAATTAACTATGAATAGTAGAGTACTCATATATAATAGTGCTATAGCCTTGCACAGGCTTGCTTTATTTTGATCCAACCTAACATGTGTGATACTAAAGGGGGCTGTGGCTATATGAATCTGCATGAGAAAAGCCGTTCAGCAATTACATGCCATCTCTCCCCGTTTTTGGCGGGGGGGTCCGCTATATGGGGTCCCCTCCCCCGCCCTCCCGGGGGAGTCGCATTCTCACCGCCGCCAGTATGCGGCGGGTCCTTTAAATGCCGCTGTGCCCGATATGGCGCTGTGCGCTACTCCAGCGCCGCCGCTCGTATCCCACTGGCGGGTTGGGGGGGGGAAGCGGCGCAGGGTCCGCTCAACACCGCCCGTATCTCGCTGACATGGAGGAGGCAGGGAGTGTAAGGACTCCCTCCTGGCCGTCCTCCCTGTATGTCCGGGCGGTCCGCTGTGCGCCGTACACACATGCGTCAGCGTCACAGAGGAAGTGACGCGCAGGGCTGCACTCACTTCCCCCCCTTGTGACACTGCTGAGGAGATCGTCCAGTGAGCGCCGCTCTGCAGGGAGCCAGGTCAGGTAAGGTGGATTTTTTATATTTTATTTTTATAGTTTTAGGGGGGGCACTGTGTCCTGTGCAACAATGGGGGGAGTCTACCTGGCTACAATGGGGGGTCTAACCTGGCTACAATGGGGGGGCTACCTAGCTACAATGCGGGCATACCTGGCAACAGAGGGGGTGCACTACCCTGCTAACATGGGGGCACTACCTGCTAACAATGGGGGCACTACCATTGCTACAATGGGGGTTCTACCTGTCTACGAATGGTGGTATACCTAGCTACAATGGGGCAATACCTGGCAACAGAGGGGGCACTACCTGGCTAACAATGGGGGCACTACTGGCGTAACAATGGGGGGCACTAACCTGGCTACAAAAGGGGGCACTACCTGGCTACAATGGGGCACAACCAGGCAACAGATGGTGGCACTACATCTACTAGTGGGGGAAGAGTGTGTTTTCCGCGGCGCGCATAGCGCCCGCCCACTAGTAGACCTCCTTCTTTTTCATTTCAAATTTGGCAACTATGCTTTCAAGCAGGAGAATGTTTGGGCGAGACATACAAAGAGACTGTTGTATGTCATGGTCAGTAATTGGAAGTTAATTCCTCTGACAATGGGAGGTACCAGTAAGGGATTGAACAGAAGCTTGAAGCCAGAGGAGAACGAGAAGAGAGGTGGAGAAGTAGTTGAGAAAGGATTAAAGTGCTGCATAGAATTATTCGAATGGACATGTGGTTTCAGTTGTCATGGCAACAAGGACCAGTGAAGAACCAAAGGCCTCGCCATATGTTTAGTTTTCTTACTAGATACAGAAACATACAATAAACTTCAATACAATAAGTAAAGGACTAACTGTTTAAAGTAAACAAAAAGTAAAATAAAGTTTTGAAATATAAAGTAATTTAAACATGAAAGAATCAAACACAAACCATTTTAAAATAGTAAAAAAAATATAACAGACATAATTAGTTTCTACTGCATATGCAAAGGTACAAAAGGTCGGCAGAGCAAAACGAATAAATAAAGTCCAATTCTAGAATTGCTGCTTTCAGTCACACCTCCTTCCACGAAAAAAAAAAAAAAAAAACTACGCCAAACATGATCAAAAAGGTTAATGTACCCCAAAATGATACAAATAAAAAAAAAAAAAATACCACTTCTCCTGCAATATACAAGGCCCTCATACAGATGTCCAATAATGAAAAATTACTGACCTCCGAATATGGTCTAAGTATTTTTCCCATTTTCACACCACATAGAATATATTTTTTGGCTTCCCAGTATTACAGTGGTATCTTGGTATAGAAGTCAAGTAATCAGTATCCAGATCCATGGACGAATCAGGACTTATAACCAATGAAATTTTGTTCATAGTAAATAAAGGGAAAATAATGAATTTGTTTTTATATTAATAACAATAGGATTATTATCCACAACTCTACTCCCATTCTTCAAAGGAAGCCTGGATGAAGCTGTAATAGCAGGGTGTATGAGCTGTAACCGGCCACAAAGTCACTGTGTTTTAGCAGAGCTAGATCAACGTAACTCTGCAGAGGGTTGAAGATGGTCGGTCTGCCAGAAAGTAAATCAGAGAGACATACTAGAGTCCCAAACCACATCACACACTCTCACATACTCGGAACAAGTAGACCTACCCGTGCAGTCCAGAATCCCCGAGTAAGCCTGAGCAGGAGGTGAGAGGATCGGGTGTAAAGAAGCGGGGGAGACAGCGGCTACCAGATGTGCGGCAGTTTATGAGAAAGGACCAAAAGTGCTGAGAAAAAGAAGCCGGCGTGTGGATGGACTGTTGGTCGGCCATAAGCAGTGCTCACCTCTGGAAGCAACAGGCTGCTAAATCCTTTGTCCTACATTGAGATAACTGGCTGAAAGTTGTGCTGAGCTCCTCTGTTACGTGTCTGCTGCCATGAAAGTCCAGGCCACCTCAAGTCTTATTTCAAACAAGGTTTTTCAAATCCAAATAGGACTTATATTAAGTCAGATCGTTTATCACCTTCTAGACATACTATTTCTTATCTAGCTTGTTACTCTTTGACTCTGTTATTATATGATTTCCCTGCTTAGCGAGAGATCGGAAGGCCAGCCGCAAGAATATGTGAGCGCCGTCCATTGACCCACGCCTCAACTAAGAAAATCAGCCCCTCATCCGCTATCATCTCCATCATGCGGAATCACAAAAGTTACAGAGCTGTTTGAAAGGCAGAGATTTTTCTTTTAAAAAAATGTAAAAAGGACTAGTGTAAACAAAGCACTTGCGATTGTGACACAAGGGGGACTTAACTCCAAAATTCAGACCTGCCCTAAGGAAATGTCATAACCAAAATCCTCATATAAATAGACCAGACCATTAGCGACCGATCCCAACTAATACCTAGCTCAGACATACTTCAGTTCAAGCTAAATGTTGAGCTTCTCTTTGCGCGCTCTCCCTCTTCGGCCTTAATATACAAACAGTGACTAAAACACGATCTCCCGTCCATATCACACATAACAAACTGGCCACAAATGTGTATACCTACACTTACGTCTTTCTTGATGTCCAATATAGAATTCTTATGTTTTCAAATCGGCCGACACATATGCCTCCGGTACCTAGGGACCCTTAGAGCAGAGAGTCCGCAGATCCTTTCGACGCTTCGTAAAATAACACAAAGGAGCCGACACCCCTTTATGAGAAGCCTGCTCTCAGTCTATCAACCTCACCTTGTTTACACCCGTAGGTTTCAACTATGGGCAAAAAGAAGTACTCTCTTTTACCACTCTGGTAAACAGTTCACCTGCCAACTAGCCCAACATGTGGCCCCAAAGAGACTTCTTTCGTTCAAGGAGCTTAGCGTGCCAAAGGATGCCTTTTATATCTATCCTCCTATATATAACTTAGCTATCAACACTACATTCTAAAATATCAATTAACAAAAAATACTATACATCAATATCATAACTTAACACAAAAACAATATACGGGCCAACATTATACTCAAAAACACTACCTTCATTACTAGGCTGACTTAACCTTTTCATTAAGGCTTTTAGGTCCGCGGGAATACGTGAGCATTCCCAAATACACTTTATTCCAATAAAAGCTTTGCTTTATATACGACGAACACACGCACGTCTGGTTCTTCTATATGGCCTCTGGTGATCAACTCCCCCCGTTAACCTCCCTCCAATATACACCTTCTAAACGCGGGTTCTGAGACATACAGCTATGACCACATCGTATTCACACCAAATTCAAGATCTTACTTGTTACTTAACAACACTCTGCCCGTATTTTCACCGGAGAACCAAGTGTCACCCACTTCTCTTCCACCCAACAACCGCGACCTCCGTGAGAGAGAGTCTCTCAAGTTTTCATCATATCGTATCAACATTTGAATGTAGATGTGTACAAGGAAAACACAAAACTAGGTAACTACTTAGTGGAGTATATAGCACAAACGGAAACAGATCAGTAATATACATGTTCTAACAACAAAACAGAGAGTTCTACGCAATCATCAGCGTAACTTAGAAGGAATCCCCAAAGGTGTGAGTGAACTCTAAAGGACCGCCAATATTCTGTTCTTCCTCAGCTACGTTCACGTGACCAAGTATTGATCAGCAAATCAATTGAATAACATTTACAGCTAGAAGGAAAATACAACAAGGGAATTGTGTCGACTTAGCAATACAAACTTCAGAACTATTAATCTCAACAGCACCAGACGCACAAAAAAACACTCATAAAACAAGTGAAAAAAAAGATCGAGGCGATTCCAAGGTCTTTATTGGTATGTCGGATCAAATCACACTCAATGATTGACATCTATCTATGCAGTTCTTGTCCACCCTGCCTAATTAGACAATCTATACAATCACGAGATGAATCATATGATCTATACACAAAACACTTCACGGGGTCAGAATTCAATAGTAACACTGCGATTCACCACGTGCATTTCTCGTAAAGGATGCTAACCAAAGGAGACCAATTGTATCGTCTTCTCGATTTATGACAATTCGCGACAAAGAAACTATGGCTAACCACGAATGAGACAGAGTCTATTAGTCTGAATGGGTACAGACATATTGGAGTGTTCGATCACCGATATTTTCCGACGTGGGGGACTCGTTTGTTGCCGCTCACCTGACCAAATGGGCGACGCACCCACTCAATACACAGGATTAAGATAGATTCTTCTCTACTCTGCAACATATTTTTCCACGCTAACTTTCAGATCGAGTGACTTATAACGATGTCCATAGAGGGCAAGGCTAACTCAGAATCAAAATTGTCAAGGCATACCAGTATGTGTTAATGAGCATTACTCATAGATATCTTCATCTAAGTAGTTACACTAAATAAAACAGCTCATATGTATACGGAATGTCGCTTCACACACCTAAAGAAATTAATAAATGAAGATTCGATTAAAAAGCAGTTTCACATTAATATAATTACACAAAACACATTATTCGTTGTTGACTATGCATGTTTATGATAAATTTTTCATTGTGAGAGTTTATTTCAATTAGAGTAGTAATAGTGTGTGTAATTGGTCACAACACTAATGTGGTACATGAGAGGATGTGCACTGAAAACAACACATTAGCTTACGTCATGCTTAGAAAAAGAAGGCTTTGTGTTTCCTATATAGAAAACATCGAGCAGAAGAGTCAGCAAGACTCCTGCACCAGTATAAATGACACCCTCAATCTTACACACAGATATTGTGATTGAATTATGGGTATTTTTTTATTGGACATTTTCGACAGAAGCAGGACGCTATTACAATGAACAGATAACTCACAAACATTTATACAAATATCTGAGTGCATGGTAGGAGCTTTATTCTATGAGATATGGAAAATGACACAATATGCTATTGGGAAATTACAGTAAGAAGGTATATTGGTGACTCAACGACGGTAAAATAATGGTTAACATACAACCATCTTTCATCTTTTATGGTTGTGAAAATAGGAGTAATTGGGGAGGAAAGCCATTAATATAGATTACTCTTGGAGTGAATGGTTAACATACGAAACTTGCGGATTTTATGATCTCACGGTTGCTTACTCGAATTGCATGGCTTGACATACTCACGGCTCACTACCAAACGTGTTGAAAATTCCCGTTTGAGGTGTTCTACTCAAACCCTAACATAACTTTTTTTTATTCCTGACTAAACCCTATCTTCTAGCTGCAGTGCCTATCACCATAAAGTTAATTCAGTTAAAGGGTTGTCCTCACTACATTGATAGCTCATCTTACCATCTCATCCTTTGGAGTGATACTGTCCTTCTACTATGCTGCAGTAGAAGCCAGGGTCTGTAGCGACAGATCCAGTGCTGAAAGCCTATCATAAGAGATGGACAGGTCTGTAAATTATAGTCACCTGAAGAGCTGATCAGCCCAACAAGAGGGGATATCTAGGAATAGGTAGGACACTGTTAGCCATGGTTCACCACGGCGGTTAAAATGGGCACGGTATTTCGGTCCGTAAATTACGCGCCGGAGTGCGCCTATTATGGGCCCGAAAACGGCCCATTCATTACGGTAATTCACAGTTCTCATAGAGGAACTATGGATTATGTCTCTCTCCCCGCCCGAGCTGCGAAGCGCCGGCGGGGGAGAATAATTGACAGTGAATTACTAGCCGCAAATACCGCCGCTACATTCAAGTCTATGGGCCGGCGAAGTGCCGGCCACCTCTGCTCAGTCCGCCCCGCTTCCCGCCCCGTTCACACGAGCGTATTGCCGGGGCGTAAATTATGTCCCCTGGCAAATACACGGTTTGGAACCTAGCCTTCAATGGACACCATATGCAAAGTGACTTGCTTTGCAATATCTTGAACAAAAGAAAAAAGCAAACCTTGTAGTGAGACAATCGCTTTAATACAAGTTTAAAATAGAACTCTCTATAGCTTTTGGTGTGGCGGCACTTTCTGTGTGATGTCACCTTCGATTTAAAGACACATTGAGGTGCAACACTGGATTGCAATAGCACTCTTGCTGCAATGCCACTTCTGGTCTTAGATGAGTTCTGATCCTACATTACATTAGGGTCTGCCCGATCTCACAACAGACTGGAAGTGATATTGGACCAAGAGTGCTGTGGTACCAAAATCACCACAGAGTAGTAGGTTAATCATTACAAACCAGTATAAAAAAACAACTTTGAATTAGGTCACATTTGATTCTTTGACCGATTCATGCCAAAAATCTATTTGGACCAAACCAAATTGTTAGAATTGAATCACAACACTAACATTCAACATGCAGCAAATGTAGAAAATAATTATTTTTTTACTACAATGGTTTCCAAAGCTAATAATTTTCATTTTAAACCTGCTTTTGCAGTGGTAGTTCAAAGACTTGATCCCACTTTTTATCCAGGATTGACCATAGATGATAAAGAAGAGGATGGGTTATGCTTCTATAAAGTATAGAGGGTGATGGTATGTGGTCTACATAAAAACAGGTTTGTTTCTTTTTTGACAAAAGTATGTTATGTCATTTACATTAATAAAACAAAAGAAACAAACAAATAAAAAGTTAAAATAAATGCAACCCTATTTCACTCTGCACTGCAGCATGACTCCACAATATAAGACTGTCTCTAATTCTTAAAGCTCCATTTATTGCATGGCTAATTATACAATACTTACATATGTCACTTGTATCAGTTTCTCAATTAAAAGTTTGGGAATACAGCACAAGGGCCTCATTTATCAAGGATTTGGGGGATTCATGCTGAATTACGTATGTTTTTAGTAAATCTATCAGTTGCTCCACATTGTCAGTTCTAAGACCATCAGTAAGGTACTGTATCTAACCGTTGTAAATTCCTCCAAATCTGCTGTCTTGTTCCTTCCTTTGGATTTTGCGATTAATGAATTTGCCATGCTGGCTGATGGTGGTCTGTCAAGAATGAATATAAAATAAATGGTAAGTATGGAATTACAAAAGTAAAGAGAAAGCAAGTCTCTTAGGACAAGGACAATGGTACATTTAATGTGATAAAATGTGCTAACTTGATGATTCTATTTTCATTGACACTAAATGAATCAGGAATGACAATGCATCATTCAGAGCCATATTTTATTGTATGACAATGACATACAACCTAAGGTAGGCAGGGATGAAAAGCCAGTGTACTTTATTAGCCCATGCATTGTAAAGCATCTTAGCAAGTGCTTAAGCCAGTTAAAGCTGCCAACTTGCAGCTACTATGGCTAAAGCTATAACTCTTGCTGTTATCCTTTGGGCCACTGCGGAACAAAATCTACCATATTGCTGTCACTGTCACTTTACGCAGCAAGTCTCTAAAGCTCTGTTTGTTGTTTCATTCTGTTCTATGTCTCCCTTAGGAAATTCTTCATTTTAATATAAATTGAGAGCTTCATCTTGTGGTGGCAAAAAAAAGACGAAAAAAGAAACATGGATGTTTCTTTCTCCTTATATTACCAAGTGATGCATATCAATGTGTTTACAAGAGGAGGAAGAAGCACAGTTTCTGCATTCATCCTTAGTATATGTTACATTTACTATTATTAAACAGAATAATATTGGTAGGCAAAATTGTTTTCTGACATTTTCTACACAATTACATGGATTTAGGTTTACTGCACTACTACAGTAGTATGTGAATGGGAATATAATTCTGGTGCAGTTTCATGCCCACCCATCCTAGATTTGGCTTAGCTTTGTCCTTTTTTAGTTAAAAGCTGGATATACAGACAGCTATATTCTATATGTACATTGTAAATCTTTTAGATATATTTGTGCTGTACAAATTCAATGTATGAAATTATAGTACAGCTGAACAAAATTACAAGCATTTAATCTAAACCCCATAGGTCTTTCACCTCTGCTTTAGTGCCACTTCCTGGTTTAAAGGGCTGTTCCCCACATAGAAGTTGATAAGATAGCACTAAAATATGTCATCAAAGTCTGATATGTGCAGGCCCCACCTCTGGGACTCGTACCTATCCTTAAAAGTTAAAGGGAATGTGTCATCAAAAATGACTTATTGTTAACTCACATTTTTATGTTAAATGCATTTTTTAAGTATTTTTGGTTATATTTTTTTTTACATTTTCCATATCACTTTCAATAATTTTTAATAATTTTTAAGTCCTGCAGTTTTTACTTTGGCCACAAAGCCTAATGATCGTCTGACACTTCCTGTTCTGTACAGAAAGATTCTCAGTTTGACCCTCCTTGTCTGCTCATTGTCAGCACAAGGAGGGTCAAACTGAAAGGAGACAGTGTGAATAGATAACACAGGATCCACCAGTCACAAGAGGAGATAGTCACAGTTCACCCTTTCACCTCTCTGCACAGTGACTTCTTCCCAGGTCACAGAGCATGACTAGAAAGCTCTCCTATAGAAGTGAATGGGACTGAGTCAGTCTTAAGTCTTCTATGTGCATGAAGCTACTGTAAAGCATCTCTCTGACTGCTGTTAAAGCAGTGCAAACAAGGCCTAGTGGCCAAAGTGAAAACTGCAAGACTTAAGAATTATTAAAAAATATTGAAAGTGATATGAAAAATTTAAAAAATAACCAAAAAATTCCTACAAAATGCATTTAACATAAAAATGGGACTTAAACAATTACTCCTTTTTTTATGACACATTCCCTTTAAAATGCAGACTGGAGAGTCGCTTTAACTTGTCCACAGCTCTCCATTCTGTTGTATCGAAGATCTGAGTACAGCTGATCAATGTGTCCGGCTCTTCCATACAACAGAATGGAGAGCCGTGCACTATCATGACTAGCTCTCTAGTGTGTTCCCGAGATAGGTGCAGTTCCCAGAGGTAGGACTTTGTTGGCATATGCTAGCAACATGCAATCAAAATCTATGGTGGGGACACACCTTTAACATAACAAGGGTAGGTTCACATGGCTATTTTTTATTGCTAAAAAGGTAATTGTTGGAACAGAGTTTTATCTAAAAACAGTGGTGATTCAGCATGACTTTTGGACTTGGATTTGCAATTTTGAGATGTGGTTTTGAAGCTGAATTTAGAGGCAGAATTCAGCCTTCATATACTATGTTCACTGCAATGTTGTTTTTCCATTGAAAACAAATGAGAGGTGGATTGCAGATAGTTTTGGATAGTGTTTCTGATGTTGTTTCAGTGCTGAATCAGCTCCAGAAACAGGTTTCGAAACAGCCTTGTGAACCTACCCTAATAGTTTTGTGGAAACTGGAACTGGAAATTTCATACATAGACCAGGACAGTGTTACAAAGTTTAAAAAGCAAAGTAGTAGAGTCGACCAAAGTGATATAAGTCCTGATGTAAGATTCAGTTGACATCTGTTTCAGGGGTTCCCTTCAAATCCTCCGTCACAGTGCTATTTTATTCCATTTAAATGACAGACACCACGGTGGAAAACCAACAGATTCCATTAGAGTCAATGAGCTCTGATGAGCCCTATTGGTGTCTTGTGACAGAACAGAAAAACAAAAGTCACAATGCCAGTGTAGACTCATTCAAAGATTAATTTTCTGTAAAAAATACATGACTATAAACAACATTACATTTATACACTAAGCAATCTGTACAAGCATAGTTTCTGCGTAAGAGGAGGGACAGAGCAACAATGCCTGGAGTCTAGAGGTAGTTTTCCAACTACCATAGACTCTCCTGGACAATGCAGATAGCCTGCAGTTATAGCTGTGACGTAATGAAGTAGACCTAAAAACCAGAAAAGAAGCAAACACTAAAAAAGCAGAATCCTACTGCCAACATGATGTGACTACTACTGTAAAACTAGCCTATGTACTTTACTATATTACAATTTACAGGAATTTTGTGATCAAAAATTTTTGATGGCATATCAGTAAGATCAATGTCAGATAGGTGCAGATCCAATCTTTAAGACCCACACTTGTTAAAAGAACAGGCCTCCAAAACTCCGTGTTCAGAACAGAGAAGTGGTTGCTCTTGTGCAGCCTCTCTCCATTAATTTCAATGGGAGTTCTGTGTACTCGGAACTCCCATTAAAATTAATTCACAGGCACTCACGGCCACTTCTCTATACCGAAAAGGGAATTTCATGGTGATAACGAAATTTTAAAGGATTACTCCTATTTTATTGACTAGCTTTAAACATGTAGGCAGAGGTAAGTAAAGACTATTAACAAATACATTGCTAATTTTGCTTCCTTTCAGAGTAAGATCATATCTTATCTCCTGCTTGTGTACACGGTAACCCTTTAACCCTTTATTGCACTGCTGTTTACAAACCTTCAGCACCAATGTCCTTCTAACAGGATCAGGTAGAAACAGCAGAGCTGATATTCAAATCACTGCTGTAGACCCACCCACAGCTCAAACAGAAGGTGTGAGCCTGAAGCTGATTGTGAAGCTGATTGTGTGCTATTTTTTATCGACTATCTCTGATCCTGATAATTTAAGGAGTAGGACAGTACACACATATTTTTGCAGAAGTACATCATTGTTTTTACTGCTGTGGCAACAAAATTAACCTGTAGGCAGCTAAATATTGGAAAAACACGGCCCCTTTTCAAGCCAAGGTCTATCCGTAGACTCCCATGGCAGCTCTTGTTCCATTTTAATTTCCACATTGGCTTATAAAGGGCTGTGTTGGTTAAGAACATTGCCTACAAGCTACTTTTGTTGCCACAGCAGTAAAAACAAATTGTGTTTAAATGTATGTCCTACTCTGTACATTATCAAGGTATTACTGAACCAATGACAGTAGGACCTTCTGGGACAGGTCGCCAATCAATATCAAACCAAATTACAAAGAGAGTGCTGCTTTTAGATTCTGTCTCTGGTCTTGAGACTTATTCCAGATGCCTTTGTTGCTTGATTGGACTAAGACTAACAACCAATTTAGGGTTCTTTCCACTAAAACTATGCCACGCATACCTTACAGTGATCATATGGGCGGGGAGAAACAGGGATTTAGGACTCTGATCTAGTGATTCTGAAGGACTTGCATTGATGTAGAGTTAATCACCTGTCATATGCATGGATATAAACTGTATTTGTCAGGAAACGGCAGTGTAACTTTTTCATTTAGATTTTTTTTTACCTATTTCATTAAACATATTTTCAATGTGTTATCCTTTTAGTTATCCATTTGCTGTGTATTTAAATGAAATGCAATGCAGATTGTAAATATCTCATTGCCCGTTGATATTTGAATGATGAACAAGCAGCCTTGTGTGAACTGATTTCAGGTGTAAATCTAATTGACCAGTTGACATCTGACAGCTTTTTGTTTTGCGATAACGTTTCTGCTGTGTGACTCTAAAAACTTCAGCAGGAGAAAAATTACAGCCAGACAGGCAGCATAAAGACATTGCCCAGGGCACTATCTGCCAATAACTAATTCCTAGGGAAAACTGATTTGTGGTATCTGATCACATGCACCAAGTGCGTCCATTATTGACTAAAAGTGCTTCATCTGGATGTAGATCTATCTTGGCTAACAAGAAAACACTAGAGGTCTTCATTCAGTCATTGAGCTTAGTCCCAAGACATCAGCGCAGCTGTCTCACCTCTTACCAATCAACACATCAAAAGCTTCTTAATATGTTTCTATTTCAACAAAAAATGTTCACTGTGAATAAAGAAAGCCTAACTAAACAGAAAGCATAAATAAATCATGCACTATAATATGTCTTACGCTATTTTCCTTTTTTTAATTTTGATATCTTTTAATTATTTTCTACGTATTTAATTAACCGTTTCCGTCATATTATGCTAGTTTGGCAAATATATATTTTCAATTTATATATATATATATATATATATATATATATATATATATATATTAATATATAAAAATATATATATATAGCTATTTTATAGTATTAATATTATATTATGATTTTATAACATGATTTTATGCTAACAAACTCACTTGTACATACAATATGTTGCTGACATACCTTACCTATAAAAATAAAAAACTGCAGCACTCTAAAAAAGAAAGAAAAAAAGTTCTTTATTTCAAAATGCTTGCTTTGGTCCAAATGTACAGGTGCTTGTCCCTCGCCCCTGTTTTATCTATCTATCTATCTATCTATCTATCTATCTATCTATCTATCTATCTATCTATCTATCTATCTATCTATCTATCTATACAATGAAGAAAAAAGAGAGGGGTGCACAATAGTGTAAGACAGTAACACAAAAAGAAGATACTGGAATGTAGTGAAGCGTGCTCACCTGATGAGGTTGTGCAAAGAGCGAGGCACAACTCTCAATGAAGCATACAGGACTGTTGTATCCATTGCCCTTACTACGGCTGCCGAGGTCTTTGTCAAAGGACACAAGTACCGTTCAGCACTTGGTAGGAAATAGTGGATGCAGATCCCAAGAGGGATGAGAGTTGACCCGACGTGTTTAGGAAAAAGATCCGGTCTTTCATAAATGTATAAGACAAAGGGATTATCTTTATTATTAAAACTGCAGTGAACTTTTGCCACCGCAAAATTAAAAACTTAAGATAATATAGGGCAGTACTTGACGCGTTTCGCGCGGAATACCCACGCTTCCTCAGACGTATCGGATACTATCTATGTATCCATCATCTATCTATCTATCTATCTATCTATCTATCTATCTATCTATCTATCTATCTATCTATCTGTCTGTCTATCTATCTATCTATCTATCTATCTACTTCATATCTATTGTAAGGGGGTAAGCTCGGTGGTACAGCGAGGTCCCAGGGCAAATGGAGACACAGACAGCCTTGTAGCAGAAGCCCGGTTCTTGTACGTTGTTTATTGTGCTTATGGCAGCCAAAACGTACGTCAATACAAATAATATACAAAATAAACTCCTGCTCGTCCGAGCATTAACTAAACAAAAGTAGTCCTTACTATCGTCTTATAGCTTGGAGCTTGTGGTTTAGCCTCTCAGGCCCAGCCTCCTGGCCTGTAACTGCGGACACACCCCCAGTCAGCTGACTAGCTGACTTATACAGCCAGACAAAACCCTGGCACTGGAACATGGGGGAGCAGCCACCCACCCAACTCTTTGACTGCTCCCGGTAAAAGCCGGACCCGGACTAAGCTGTGTTTCCACAGCTAAACTACTTGGATAAGCAGGTGCCAACCGCCTAATGCAGCTGACACAAACTAAGTGACGGCTTCTACCTCACCGTGTCCAGGTCTCTCGGTGACATGTCTTAGTCTCGCCATACCTGAGCGAGAACTCTGGGGCCTATGTATACCCCGTTTACCACCTTGCCCTTCGGGGCCTTACATATCCCCCCCCTCTGCTCGGACCAGTGTGGAGGAGCACACTGTGCCTTCAGACAATGGACACGTGACAAAGCGTCCGCATTGCCTTGCTGAGATCCAGGACGATGTTCCACATAGAACTTGTAGTCCTGTAAGGCAAGAAACCACCTGGTAACCCTAGAATTTTTGCCTTTATTCTTTGCCATCCATTTTAAAGGTGAGTGATCGGTGACCAGCCTAAATTGTCTGCCCAACAAATAGTACCTTAAGGACTCACTCGCCCACTTAAGAGCCAGGCACTCTCTCTCAATTATGGCATAATTTTTTTCCGCCGATGTTAACTTCCTGCTTAGGTAGACCACCGGGTGATATTCACCATTAACTACCTGTGACAGGACTGCTCCTATAACAAAATTAGAGGCATCTGCCTGTACTATGAACTCCCTTTTAAAGTCGGGTGCAATTAACACTGGCCTCTTACATAAGACCTCTTTTAATTTCTGGAAGGCTTCTTCTGACATTTCGTCCCATTTTACCCTATTAGACTTAGCCCCTTTTGTAAGGTCTGTAAGGGGAGCGATGGTGGCAAAATTTGGGACAAACCTTCGATAATATCCCGCGATCCCTAGAAAAGCTCTCACCTGTTTTTTGGAGACTGGTTGTGGCCAGTTTTTAATAGCCTCCACTTTGTCCATTTGTGGTTAATAACCCCACGTCCAATATTGTAATCCAAGTAGCGAGCCTCCTCAAGACCGATCGCACATTTTTTGGGGTTTGCCGTCATGCCAGCCTCCCGGATGGAGTCTACCACTGCCTGGACCTTACGTAGATGCGATTCCCAGTCTGTACTAAAAATAACCACATCATCTAAGTAGGCTGCGGCATATGCTCTGTGGGGCTGTAGGATTATATCCATAAGTCTTTGAAAAGTGGCTGGGGCCCCATGTAGGCCAAAAGGGAGTACTACGTACTGAAAATGGCCATCAGGCATAGAAAATGCCGTTTTTTCTCTCGCCTCCTTGGTAAGTGGCACCTGCCAGTACCCTTTGGTCAGGTCAAGGGTGGTAATATATCTTGCAGGGCCCAGCCGTTCAATTAATTCATCCACCCTTGGAATGGGATAGGCGTCAAACTTTGACACCTCATTTAACCTCCGGAAGTCATTACAAAACCTGAGAGTGCCATCAGGTTTAGGGATGAGGACAATGGGACTTGACCAGCCACTTTTTGACCTCTCTATAACTCCCAAGGATAACATTTTCTGCACCTCCTCTGAGATAGCCTTCCTCTGAGCTTCTGGAACTCGATACGGCCTCAGCCTCACCTTTTGGCCGGGGTCTGTCACAATGTCGTGCTCAATGACATTTGTCCGACCTGGTACCTCTGAGAAGGTCTCTCTATTTTTCTGCAGGAACTCTCTGACCTCTTGTACCTGAACTGCCGACAATGACTGGGATATACGGACCTCGGGTAACTCAGTGCTGGGTACTTTCTTGGCCTCCCTTCCTGCTGTGAGAACCTCTCTGTCCTTCCAGGGTTTTAGTAAGTTGATGTGGTAAATTTGTAAGGGCTTTCTTCTCCCCGGCTGGTACACCTTGTAATTTACCTCACTTACTTTTTCCCTGACCTCATAGGGAACTTGCCACTTAGCGAGGAATTTACTCTCTACGGTTGGCACTAAAACCAACACACGATCACCTGGGTTAAATGACCTGACCCTCGCAGACCTATTGTATATTCTGGCCTGTGCTTCCTGAGCTTGCTGCATGTGCTCTTTTACGATTGGCATAACTGCCGTAATTCTGTCTTGCATGTCCGCTATGTGGTCTATAACACTGCGGTGTGGGGTTTGCTCCTGTTCCCAGGTTTCCTTAGCCATGTCTAACAGCCCTCTGGGATGCCTACCATACAGTAGCTCAAATGGGGAGAAACCCGTGGACGCCTGCGGGACCTCTCGGATGGAAAACATTAAGTATGGTAACAGACGGCCCCAGTCCTTTCCATCTTTGTCCACTACCTTTTTAAGCATCCCTTTTAGAGTTCGGTTAAACCGTTCTACCAGGCCACCTGTCTGGGGATGGTACACCGACGTACGCAGATGGGTGATATTCAGGAGCCTACATAGCTCTTTGGTAATTTTTGACATAAAGGGCATCCCCTGGTCTGTCAAAATCTCTTTAGGGATGTCGGTTCGGGTGAACATCTGAAACAGCTCACGTGCAATGACTTTGGATGACATGTTTCTAAGCGGGATGGCTTCGGGGTAACGGGTGGCATAATCTAGCACAACTAATATGTGCTGGTGACCTCTTGCAGACTTTGGGAGTGGCCCTACTAGGTCCATGGCTATCCGCTCAAAAGGGACCTCAATGATGGGTAGTGGAACCAGCGGGTTATGAAATTGTGGCCGTGGGACATTAACTTGGCAATCGGGACAGGACTGGCAGAAGTCCTCTATGGCCTTATAAATCCCTGGCCAGAAAAAATTCCACTCGATACGTTCCCGGGTTTTTTCCACCCCTAGGTGCCCACCCAGCACATGGGAATGACCCAGCTCCAATACCGAGCGAACATGCGATTGGGGCACCACCAGCTGCTCTATGACCTCCTTCGGAGTCTTTTTTACTCTATATAGGAGGTCATTTTGGACCGCAAAATGGGGATACACCAACTCAGTGTCAGGGTCTTGGATGACGCCATTGATAACCTTAACACTTTTAAAGGCATTCACTAAGTTAGGGTCCCTTAATTGCTCGGTACCAAAGTTTCCCCTGGCAATTTGCAAACTTGAGAACTCAATCTCAGGGGAAGTTTAATCTGAGTCCCCTGCCAGGACCTCCAGAGGAAAATCACCCGTATTCGGGGCCGCATTTGATGTGACATGGTTATACACATTAGACGGATGATGGGACTTACACACCCTGCTTTGCTTATTTTCCCACATGTTCCAGAACAGTGGAAAGTCCCGTCCCACAATAACTTGGTGTGCAAGTTCTTGTACAACACCCACTTCATGGCTCACCGACCCACAGGGAGTATCCACCGTGACCACGGCCGTGGGATAGTCCTTAATGTCCCCATGAATACATATGACTCCCAAGCAGTGGGTCTTTATTTTAGCCACAGGTACCAGACTGGCTTGGACTAAAGTTACTAGACTCCCTGAGTCCATGAGAGCTGTTACCGGATGACCCTCCACTCTGACAGGGCACACCTGCCGGTCACCCATATTGGCCCATTGGGCAGCATACTCAGGCCTGGCATAATACGACCTGCGCCTTCCCAAGTCACAATCCATGGGTTCGTTTGGAAGGGGGCAGTTAGCAGCCACATGTCCCAGACCCTGGCAGCGCCAGCATACTACATGGCCATGAGGCCTAGTAGTAAAGTCCTTTTTGGGACTTGGTATCCATTTACCGGTGCGTTCTGACAGCGTGCCACCCTCCTTGCCGTACAGTCTCGCCCCCCTAGTAATAGGAACAGTCTTACCAGCTGATGGTCTTCTCTGGTTCCCTGGGGCATGCAAGTCCTGTAGAAAGTCCTCTGTGGCAGTAAAACACTCCACGACGGACACCAGCTCATCCACGCTTTTTGGATCGGTGTATCCTAGGCAGCGTTGAATCCTCACCGGCAGGGCACGTATGAAGCAGTCACACACCACCCGTTCGACGATCTGTGCGGACGTCAGCTCCTCCGGCTCCAGCCACTTGCTTGTCAGATGGAAAAGGTCATAAATCTGTGACCGCACGTTTTTTTCGGGTTGTACTCCCAGGAGTACACACGCTGTGCCCGAACAGCCAAGTTTACTCCGAGCCGAGCCAGGATCTCTCCCCGGAGCTTAGTATAGACTTTGGCATCCTGGACCTGTAAATCAAAGTATGCCTTCTGGGGTTCTCCCGTCAGAAAGGGGGCCAGCACATCCGCCCACTGGTCTTGGGTAGTTGCTCCCTCTCAGCGATCCTCTTGAACGTGCACAGATAGGCCTCGACGTCATCCTCTGCTGTCATTTTCCTGAGCGCGCTCTGCACGAGCTATCGGGGTGCCGTCTGCAAACCCTGAGTCACCCCTTGTCTTTCTGCCAAGGCTTGTATCTGCTGTTGCAGGGACTGGTTCACCTGTTGCTGCACCTTAGCCGCTCTCTGGTGAACCTGCGCCAACAGAAGGTTGGTTTCACTTTGCGCCTTTATGGCTTGCTCATGCACACGTCGTTGCTGTGCGTTCGTTTCTTGCTGTGCAGTAAAGGCTTGTTGCAGGTGGAGGTTTGACTGCACCAGCTGTTTTATCAGTTCCTCCATGCTCGCCATCTCTGCTTTTGACACTGTGGCCGCTTTTACCCAGGACATGGGATTTCAGCAACTGTCCGTTAAACGGGTGTAAGTCTCCACAAGAGTACAGTCTCTTAAACAAATGCCCGTATCCTCCACCAACTTGTAAGGGGGTAAGCTCGGTGGTACAGCGAGGTCCCAGGGCAAATGGAGACACAGACAGCCTTGTAGCAGAAGCCCGGTTCTTGTCCGGTGTTTATTGTGCGAATGGCAGCCAAAACATACGTCAATACAAATAATATACAAAATAAACTCCTGCTCGTCCGAGCATTAACTAAACAAAAGCAGTCCTTACTATCGTCTTATAGCTTGGAGCTTGTGGCGTAGCCTCTCAGGCCCAGCTTCCTGGCCTGTAACTGAGGACACACCCCCAGTCAGCTGACTAGCTGACTTATACAGCCAGACGAAACCCTGGCACTGAAACATGGGGGAGCAGCCACCCACTCAACTCTTTGACTGCTCCCGGTAAAAGCCGGACCCGGACTAAGCTGTGTTTCCACAGCTAAACTACTTGGATAAACAGGTGCCAACCGCCTAATGCACCTGACACAAACTAAGTGACGGCTTCTACCTCACCGAGGCCAGGTCTCTCGGTGACATGTCTTAGTCTCGCCATACCTGAGAGAGAACTCTGGGACCTATGTATACCCCATTTACCACCTTGCCCTTCGGGGCCTTACACTATCTATCTACAGTTGTGCTCAAAAGTTTACATACTCCGGCACAATTTTTGCTTTCTTAGCCTTTTTCAGAGAATATGAATGATAACACAAAAACGTTTTTTACACTCATGGTTAGTGGTTGGGTGAAGCCAATTATAGTTAAAATAATGTGTTTTCTCATTTTAAATTATAATGACTAGTGTTGAGCGATTATTATCGACAAAGTTGAAATCGGCACAGTTTTTATGGTGATTGGATTTTTTAGATCATGCGATAATTTAGGTTAAAATCTGTGCATCATCTATTAAGATCGCGCTATTTTCGGCGCTTCCTGTCATTTTGGCGGGCCAGCAAATCAGCTTACAGAATAGAGATGGGTGAGATGTGTGTGCGACGTCATGACTGGGATGTGTATGGTTGCGATTGGCTGGAAAAATCACATGACCTCGTTTTACATAGAACAGCGTTTCCTGTTCAGCCTCAGTGTCTCTCAGTGTCTCAGAGCAGAAGGACGTGCGCTCTGCTTGTGTCCAAACAGCTCAGCGAAATTATTATATTTCTTCACAGAGAATCCTCTACTTTTAGCTGTGATCGTTACAATTTCTTTAGTTTAGATTTTGGAAGATTTTATGTATTTAGCTAGATAATTTTAACGGAGCATCTACCGCTGTAAAGTCACGGGGTGGAGCGGAGGGGGGTCCCCCGCGGGCGAACACAGACAAGCTCTATAAAGAATACTGGATAAAGTTCACCAAGACTTAGTGTAGACACTGCAATAGCTTTATTATTTGCAGTTTTCTATTGAAATATTTCCTGGATATTGGGCAGCCTGAACTTATAGGATACACATCTTTTCTAGTAACTGCAGGTCTCTTTGTTAGGTGCAAAACTCCACTTTTATTATCAGTATACATTTCAGATAGGTGTTTATTTTCAATTTTGCCCATTCCACTTTTGTTGATATATCCACCTTGCAGTTAAATTAGAATCCAGCAATTTTGTAGTCACCACAGGTGAATTGAAAGGTGCCAAAAATATCTTGTATTATACGAATAGACAAGCTCTATAAAGAATACTGGATAAAGTTCACCAAGACTTAGTGTAGACATTGCACTGCAATAGCTTTATTATTAACAGTTTTCTATTGAAATATTTCCTGGATATTGGGCAGCCTGAACTTATAGGATACACATCTTTTCTAGTAACTGCACTTATATATCCACCTTGCACTTAAATTTGAATCCAGCCATTTTATAGTCACCACAGGTGAATTGAAAGGTTCCAAAAATATCTTGTATTATACGAATACATAACAGATACGTGTTTTTTGACTTTGGCGCACTACAGCTTTGTTCATTGAGGCAGCTTGCACTTAAATTTGAATACAGCAATTTTATAGTCACCACAGGTGAGTTGATAGGTGCCAAAAATACCTTGTATTATCCGAATACATTTCAGATACGTGTTTTTTCACTTTGGCGCAGGCCAGCTTTGTTGATAGATCTACTTTGCAGTTATATTTGAATCCAGCAATTTTGTTTTGATTTGAGGGATTTGAGAATAGCTGTGATTTGCCGTCTTTTAATAAGAGACTTTCCAAAACTCTTCCATACCTTCTCAAATTTTTATATTTCTGAACATGGAGCAAAATTCAGGTGGTAAGCAAGCAAAGAGGGGGGTAGGACATGGAGGTAGAGGTAAGAGAGAAGGTGCTTCTTCCAGTGCTGGCGACAACATGCATGCCAGCGGATCGTCAGTTGCAGGACTGTCAGGCCTGTCATCGCTGGGTCAGGGCCCTGTGAATCTCAGTAACGAACAGCGTCGCCAATCTGTCCTTCAGTGGTTAATGCAACCTGCATCCAGCAGTCTTACCTCCTCGTCCTCCCAGTCACGGCCACAAATGTCGTCATCAGCATCACCAGCATCCGTCCAACAATGAGCAGCCCCCAAAAGTCAACTTTGTGTACCCACCACTGTGGATAACCATTTTCTGAAGACCTCTTTGATGACAAAATGTCGGTTGGGGCAGAAGGCATGTTAAAAGATCAAGAGGCCAAAGAGGATGATTTTCTCTGCTCTGACGCACAGTTACTGATGCCATCAGAGGAGCAGAAGGAAGCCGGTCACTCGGCAAAAATCCCGGGCGGTCGGCAACGCCTTGCAGTCCCTCTTGCTTGTAGCCCGCAGCTCCTGGATGCAGAATGTCAGGACGACGAAGTCACCTGTGTTGATGAGATGAGGGACGACTTTTGGCGGATCCAACGTGGTCTTTTCAGCAGAATTTGCTTGCGAGCGCTTCATCACGGACGAGAGGAAGACGATGGGGTAGTGTCATAGGGTTCCGCCCCAAAAAGGGAGAGGGCGGTCGCAGAAGTCCGCTGATATGATTCCGCCAGCCACGGTCAGCGGAAACCCCGCTCCTCGCTTATCGCCGTAAAAAAGGTCCAGGGCCTCTCAAGCCTGGGCCTTCTTTGACCAAGCCTCTGATTCACCCAGCGATGTCATATGCCGCCTATGCCGTAAACACATAAGTAGAGGCAAGAACCACCACCAACATGTCTAGTCACATGCAGCGAATGCATGAGTTGAATTGGAGGCAACACTTGGCCAAAAAAGGCCAGACCGACGCCGGGCCTCCAACACTGTCACACCCTCTGTTTCCGCCTCCTCCTCCGCCACCACCACGCGTTCCTCAGCTGCCCATGTCTCTCAGAGTCATGATCAGGGATCAGCCTCCGCATGATCAGGGATCAGCCTCGATTACCACCGAGTACCACCAGCACCACCAGAGACCCATCCTACCCCTTCTCCTTCCGCCAGTTTGACGACCTGCACGCCGTACAGCGGCCAGTCTAGCAGCCAGCCTTCTGTCTTCCAGGTTTGGGAGCAGAAGAAACACTTTAACCCCAAAAACCATCCCAAAGCCAAAAGCCTGAATGTCGGCATTGCCAGGCTTTTTGGCCTTGGAAATGTTGCCTTTCCGTCTGGTGGACACAGATGGGTTCCGCCACGTCATGGCCCTTGCCTGCCCCCAAAACCAGATGCCGAGCAGGCATTTTTTTTGCCAGAAAAGCCGTCCCTGCCTGGCCAGCCACGTGTCATCAAAAATTTCAAGCGCTTTTGTCTGCATCTGTGGCCGGAAAAGTCCATCTGACCACCGCCGAAAGGACTAGTAAGCACGGCCAAGGCCGCTATATCTCTGTGACAGCTCACTGGGTGTGCGGGGGGGATGTCTCTGGGGGTGACGGTGGCTCTCAGGCTCGGTGCACGCGCTTCAAATCCGCAGGGCTGGTGCAGGGTTCTGTCCCCCATGGTCCTCTGGTGGCAGCTCGTGCCCAGAGAAAACAGGCCGGGTTGAAATTAATCTGTCTTGGAGGGACCGTCCACACACAAGTCAGGAGCTGTGGACGGCTCTCCGCAACGAGACCGAGGGGCTGGCTGGGTGACAAGAACCTTGTGCCAGGCAAGGTGGTGTGCATAACGGGCGAAATCTGCTGGCCGCCCTTAAAAATCGTAGGCTGGAGCACATCCCTTGCCTGGCACATGTCATGAACCTTGTCGTCCAAAAAATTTCTAAAAAGCTACCCGGGTCTGGACTGCCTGCTGAGGAAGGCTCGAAGTCTAAGTTCGCATTTTCCGCCGTTCGCACCCTGCTTCGTCCGCCTGGCTGCGTTGCAGCGTCACCCTCGCCTCCCCGTCTACCGTCTCTTTGTTGACGTGGCAACACGCTGGAATTCCCCACCTCCACATGCTCCAGCGATTGTGGCAGCAGCGCAATGCCATTAACGCGTACGAAGGGGCACTTTGGCCTGACAAGCAGCGGTGCGGACCTCGGGTGTTGAGCCACCGAGAGTGGAGGCAGGTGAAAGAGCTCTGCACCATCCTTGCCATTTTTTGAAGAAGCCCCCAAAAATGGTCAGTGGGGACAATGCCCTTGTCAGCATGAGCATTGTGGTGATCTTAGTCTGAAACGATCGTTGGACACTCTGAAACAACAGGTCCCGCCAGCGACGGAGGAGGAGACGGACACAGATGCGGACACGGAGCCTTTCACTCTGTCGAATCTACAAGGCCCGACAGTTTCACAATTTCATCGGTCTTCATTAGGCAGTGGTTCGGGGCCCAGAGCTAGTGCAAGGTGGCGCATCAGCTCTCAGGGTGCATCATCTCAGGCAAGTCAGGGCTGTGTTGAAGCTGTGCCGGAGGCGGGAGGGGAGGAGGGAGGTTTTCCTAGACACTGACGTCCCTGGCTTGGAAAGAGGTTGGCGGGAATTTGAGGCAGATGGGGAAAAGATCAGTTTGCTAGTGCCCCTCAACCCAGAGGCTTGGGAACTCAAGGCTCCATTCTCTCACATGAGTGCTTGGATGCTCCATTTCCTCCAACATGATCCCGCATTAAGGCCTCAAAAGGGAACAACATTTTACTGGGTGGCCACCCTCCTGGATCCCCGGTACAAAACAAAACTCAGCACTTTCCTTCCACCCACCCAAATAGAGAGTAAAATGCAGGAAATGGAACCTTGCTGATTGATCAACTGGAGACATCTGTTGCGTCTTGCTTCACGTTCCCCAAATGCCCGGGGTGGAACAACATTAGTGACGTGACAGCAGTAGAGTGCCAAGTAGGCGTAGCGCAGAAACAGCAGCAGGCAAGGTGGCAGAAGCCTAATGGGTGACCTCTTGGCAATCTTTTTTTACCACCTCACCAACGCATGCAATGCAGGGCACACATCCAACACACAGAGACCAGCTTAAGATCATGGTGCACGACATCTGCGTCTAAAACCCCGATGTTTTTTTATGTGTTTCCGGACCCAATAGACTTCTGGGTATCCAAAATGGAAATAATGGCCCGAGCTGGCTCGTCACGCCATAGAGGTGTTGTCCTGCCCAGCAGCCAGCGTCATATTTTAGCGGTCCTTCAGCACAGCTGGAGGAGTCATTACAGAAAAACGCATCCGCTTTCCACAGATAATGTGGATCGTTTGACTTTCATCAAGATGAATCAGGCTTTGGATCTCTGATATTGTTGTGGCCCCAATTGCCGAGGTCACCGATTAGTTGCCGGTCTTATTTCACATTCCTCTTCAAACAGAAATGGTCCTCTTGAAAACTTTTTTTAAAATGATCATTTTTTACTGCAATTTTTATTCTCTTTTCCCACAGTTTCATTTTGCTGGTTTTGCTGTGAGGGGGACTGTAAAGACAGAAAGGGTTTTCATGACAACACCGTATTCCATTTACTCACTTTATCTTTAGAAGTTTTCGCATTGTCAATGGTTTTGAGGTCATGTTGCTGTGAGATACACTATAAATTATGGTCCTTTGGGAAAACAGAAATGTGCTTTTAATTTGGCATTTTCCCCTCCCCAATTTTTTAATAAGTGGCTGAGAAGTCATATTTATAATTTTTTTGGGGTCATGTAGCTGTGAAAATTACAGCAATAATCAGGGTCCTTTGGAACAGAAATGTGGCTTTTGAGTAGCATTTCTCCCTCACAATTTTTAACAGTGGCTGAGAAGTCATTTTTATAATTTTTGGTGTCATGCTGTTTTGAAATGCAGCAACACTACGGTTCCTATTCTAAAAAATGTTGTTTCTAACAGACATTTTTTCTTCACAATTGTAAAAAAAATGGGTTTCAAGGGTCATGTTTTGAATTTTTGGGGGCATTTTGCTGTGACATGCAGCTATACTACAGGTCCTATTATAAAAAAAGATGTTGTTTCTAACAGAAATTTGTTCTTCACAATTGTCAAAAGTGGCTCATGGGTCATGTTTTGAATTTTTGGGGGCATTTTGCTGTGACATGCACCTAGACTACAGGTCCTATTGTAAAAAATGTGGTTTCCAACAGACATTTATTCTTCACAATTGTCAAGAGTGGCTTAAGGGTGATGGTGCTGTCAGAAACAGGAATAGGTAGGACACTGTTAATTTGGACAACATATTGCAAAATGATTGTTTTTGCAAGATCTTTAAACATAGCTAGCAATCCTTGTATTGAGACAACCCATTTAATACAATTAAAAGAAAAAAACAAAGACATGGTGGGTTTTCCATCCTATTTTAAAAAAATGTTTTTTCTAGAATTAAACTACTAAAAAACTTGCATATAACAAAATATCCTGGTAAAAAATTCCTCTGAATTGTACAAGGGGGGTTTACAGGAAACCTTAAACCAGATGTAGGTTATTCAGAGGACATGAGTATGGAGCACAGACAGAGAACAAAGAACAGAGACAATTTCCTCCAGCACGTGAGTAAAATAGAAAAAGAATGCCAAGAAAAAGGGCACCTGGGGGAACAGGAGCGTTAACCACCAGTATTTCCAAGTGAAGCTCAATTTTGGGCTGCATCAACGGAGGGGCAAGCGCTTTCCCAGGTATTGACTGTGTAGAGGAGGCTGGAGGTCTACTCACACTTCCGCACTCTGCTTCAGCACGACTGTTTTCGTTGCTGCGTTTATAAGGGCAAATTTTTACCGTTTTAAATAGATGAAAGGGACGCCAGCCTGGGCTCTCACCGCACCCACTGTAACTCCGGGGCCCCGGCAGCTGAACCTGCGTGTTAATAGATGACAGACGGTACCTGGGCTCACACCGCACCCACTGTAAGTCTGGCCCGGCAGCTGGACCCCGTGTTAATAGATGACAGACGCTAGCCTGGGCTTCACCGCACCCACTGTAAAGTTTTTGGGCCTTGGCAGCTGGACTCCCGTGGTTAACAGATGGGAATCAGGAGAGCTTCAAATTTCTCTAAAAAAATCAGATTTTTAAAAAGGTGATTTCTGTTGAGATTAAAATAGTGTCAAAAAGGGGGCCCCCGGCTGGACACAAATTGCACAATTTGAGGCTTAAAATTTTCTGGGGCTGGAGTCACTATGGGGTCGCATCATTTGATCACCAGGGGAGTCTGTCTCTAATCACTGAAGAAGGATTTGGAGGAAAAATGAAACCATTGAATTGATTGGCTGAATCAGTCAGAAGCCAGAGGGCAAATTTTCTTCTCACTAAGAAGTGTTTTGGGGGTGATTTGGACATTTTTATTACTTATGGGGTGTGGGGGACGAATTAACACATCTACACGTGTTAAAAATACCTTTAAAAACTGCTTTGAGGGGTGTATGTTGTATGTTTTCATACTTGAAATAAAAGCAAAATGAAATAATGTAAAACTATAAATAAAACTTCCCCAAATAAAATTCTGTAAACAAATGTCAGTTACCAAAAAAAAATACTAAAAAGAAGTCACTGTACAAAAAAGCAATAGTGCCACTTTGGGATCTGTGGGTCAAAAAAGGTTTAGGGGTCATGCCGTGGCCCAGGACAGGTATAGTCCCATGTCCATGAAACTAAATTTGGGTTTTTGAAAGACTCCTTTTTCCGGCATTTTTTAAATGTGGGGGTCATGCAGGTTTGGGGCTCATGCTGTGGCCCAGGACAGGGATAGTCAATGTCCAGTGAAACTAAAATGGTGGTCAAAGACTCCTTTTTCCCAGCACTTTTTAATCTGTGGTCAGACAGGTTTAATGGTCATACCCGTGGTACAGAACAGGTATAGTCTATGTCCAGTTCAACTAAAATGGTGGTTGAAAGACTCCTTTTTCCGGCACTTTTTCATCTGTGGGTCAGACAGGTTTAATGGTCATACTGCGGTACAGGACAGATATAGTTAATGTCCAGTTCAACTAAAATGGTGGCTCAAAGACTCCTTTTCCCAGCACTTTTTAATTTGGGTGTCAGACAGGTTTAATGGTCATACTGCGGTCCAGGAAAGGTATAGTCAATTTCCAGTTCAACTAAAATGGTGGTTCAAAGACTTTCCCTTTTTCCCCGCACTTTCATCTGTGGGTCAGACAGGTTTAAGGTCATACTGCGGTACAGGAAAAGATATAGTTAATGTCCAGTTTTAACTAAAATGGTGGTTCAAAGACTCCTTTTCCCGGGACTTTTTAATTTGGGGGTCAGACAGGTTTAATGGTCATACTGGGTCCAGGACAGGTATAGTCAATGTCCAGTTCAACTAAAATGGTGGTTCAAAGACTCCTTTTTCCCAGCACTTTTTAATTTGTGGGTCAGACCCGGTTTTAATGGTCATACTTGGTAAAAGGACAGATATAGTTAATTTTCCAGTTCAACTGAAATTTGGGGGTTGAAAGACTCCTTTTCCGGCACTTTTTAATCTGGGTCATTTCAGGTTTGGGGCTCATGCTGCGTTCCAGGACAGGGATATTCAATGTCCAGTTCAAAATAAAATGATGGTTCAAATCATACTGCCTTCTGGCACTTTAATTTGTTGGGTCATGCAGGTTTAAGGGGCATGTGTGGTGCAAGACAGGGATAGTGGAATGGTCTGTGATTTTTTTTTCTGTGGCTTTTATAACCTAAGTGTGTTGCCTAAGATGTAGCACGTATCCATTTTGAATGTTGTGGATGTTAATTTCCCGTTTCTCCATCCCTGTTTGGGTGTAAGAATGAAGGTGTTGTTTCCCCTCCCATAGACTTTAATGGTCATCGGCGATAATCTATTATCGACTATCGGATATCTTATTGATAATTGCCGATATCGACTATCGACCCGATGACGATAGTCAACATAATCGCTCATCACTATTCATTGGCTGCAGCAGAACAAAGTGAGGGTTCTGGAGTGGCCATCTCAGTCTCCTGAACTCAATATCATTGAGCCACTCAGGAGATTTCAAGCAAAGTACAGTTCATGCAAGACAGCCCAGGAATTTACAGGAACTGGAGGCTTTTTGCCAAGAAGAATGGGCAGCTTTACCATCTGAGAAAATAAAGAGCCTCATCCACAACTACCACAACAGGCTTCAACCTGTCATTGATGTTACAGGGGGCAATACATGGTATTAAGAACTGGGGTATGTGAACTTTTGATCAGGGTCATTTGGATGTTTTTGGTTGTCATATGATTTACAAAGTGAAAACACAGTAGTTTGACAATAAATTGCTTCACCCAATCACTAACCATGAGTGGGAAAAAAAAGTTTTTATGCCATTATTCATATTAACTGAAAAAAGGCCAAGAAAGCAAAAATTCTGCCGGGTTATGTAAACTTTTGAATACAACTATATCTATCTATCTATTTATTTATCTATCTATCTCTCTATCTATTCATAATTTTCTATCCATCTATATATCTATCTATCTATCTATCTATCCATCTATCTATCCATCCATGTATGTTTCTACCCATCCATCTATCTATCCATCTATATATAAGCCTCTGTCTGTCTGTCTATAAATATATCTATTAATTATATCTACAGAATCTTTCATTTTATAAATCTATCTATATCTCTAAAAAATCTATCATTATCTATCCTCATATGTATCTATCTACCTATCTTTTTGTGTATCTACAAATTATCTTTCTTTCTTTCTTTCCCTCTCTTTCTTTCCTTAACTTGAGAACTGATGTGTCCATGTTTCTAGGTGAATAATATTGGTCATTGATATAATAACTAGATTTTACAGTTATAGGAGAGCAAACCGCCATTACAGAGATGTTTAATTCAATAATTCCAATTGCTTTCAGAACCTTTAGAGACAACCAAAGTTAAAGGCTACTGCTCATTGACGACATGTGTGACATGACCTCAGTAAACAAGTTGCTTTAGCACATCATCCAACACTGTTAAGGCTGACTGCACTCAATCTCTAAGCCGATCTACACATTATTTTCAGATATGTACCTCTATAATTTATCACAACAGTACCTCGAGCTTACAGATCAGTCGGGAAAATGAAAGCAATTTACAGTATCAAGATGAAAGAAGGGGAACTACTCTAGAAAACCTTGTATGTAAATCATTTCCACAACTTCAAGGAATGTTGACAATATTCTGGAATTAATTTTTCTGACATTCCACTTTGGGTCAGACAGAGGTAAATCCACATTACCTCCCCCTACCATATCTGGAGTTGTTTATCAATATGTTAAAAAGGAAATTGATTTTACCTCTCCCTTTCTGCACAGACAATAAGAACCTTATGTAAGACTATGAGTGATAACAATGATGGCAATCAGTTTTAACATCAGTTGCCATTTATCTTTTCTTTTAACATATTTCAAGCATTTGTTAAGGCCATTTGTATGAGTAATACCGGTACATATGTAAGACATTTTGTATCAAATAAAACGTAAGGAGAAGCACATACAGAGTTGTTTCTTTTCATCTGGATTAGTCAGGATGATTGTATTAAAAGTTTATTTATATTAATTATAGTAACATATAGTCAGTCAAAATAACAACTAAAGTTGTAATACTTGTACAAGCAAATGCATGATGTTCAGACTGTAACTATACTTAAGTACTGAACTACAAATCGTATTTGTTGCTATCAGTGTTGGACTGGAGTGTCTAGGGCCCACCAGAGGAGTTAATTTTAGGGGCCCACTTTGCATCGCTGTCACTGCCACCTGTACAGTGTCCCGCCCGGTCTTGCTTCAACTTATACTGAACGATGTGATGACACATCACACTAATCTGTAATCAAGATGGAACGCTGGGGCTTCCGAGTTTCCCTCACCTATTTGCAGCAGGACACCGGTGGTGAACATAAAATATCTAAAGATATATGTCCCTCCCAGTCCCTGAATGATACATTTCATAGAAATAAAAATATATCAAAAGCTATAACACAAAGTACTGAGTATAAAACCACTAAATAATGGTCGTATAGTTACCAAATAACATTGCTATATAAAACCAGAATCCCAAGGCTAAAATTACCAATAATTAAGACCAAATACTGCCACATCATGACCACATATCACCACCACATAGTGACTGAATAATACCACATCATGAACACATATCACCACCACATATTGACTGAATAATGCCACCACACCATGACCACATATCACCAGAATATAGATTAAAATAATCCCTCAACCCATAAACCAAATCACCCCCACATATTTACAAAAAAAACCGCCACACCATGATCTCATATCACCCCAATAGTGACTGAATACCACAACACTATGACCACAAATCACCACCACATAATGACTGAATAATAAAAACCACATCATGACCACATGTCACCACTATATACTGAATAATACTGCAACAACATGACCATAAAACCCCACCACAAAAAGACTAAACAATACACAACACTAGATCACAATCACCACCAAAGTGTCTGAAAAACCACCACACCATGCCCCCATATCACCACTATATAGAGACTGAAAAATACCGCCAAACCTTTACGAATAAAACCTTTAAAACTTTGCACACATATAAAATTACAGTTCAGTACTTTAGGACTCACAGGTAGGTTTCTCCATAGTCACCACATTTCCCCCTTTTTTTTTCCATCCTTCACACCACCATGCGACTTCTTTTCCGCCAACACCCTGAAGATTTGGGCACAAATTCTTAGAAACCTTATAATAAAAAAAATAATAAAAAAAATAATAAAAAAAATAATAAACAAAGCCACTTCTTATAAAAAAATTTTTCCCCAAAACTCTTGCCCATCCACGAAATGAATATTGTAATAAAACAACCCTCTCTTTCCCAGTTGGGCAGTCTTTTGCAGAACAAATGTACATTTTTCATTGGGTATCCCAAAACATTTCAATTAATTAATTTGGGGGGGAAAAATTTTTAAAAGTAAATTTTTAAACAAATGTGGCTTCAAAATTAGATCTTAGCCTGCAAACATTTTGTTGGGGTTTAAAAACAAACACTTTTTCTCCATAAACAATTTTAAAAGGGTACTCAGCTCAAACAGTACAACAACAGTATGCTCTAAAAAATGCTATGGAAGAAACAGCAGAAACAAACACCAAAATGAATAGACTACTGAAATCATGAACACATCACTGAGATGCTTTATGAACCCAACCAGAGACACAATTGGCGTATAAGTATTATTTACAAGGCAAAAATATTTATTTAAAATTTTTAAATATTAGGTAGAATTTGTAGAAATAAGTTGTAGTAAGTATATAGTAAACAAAATCACTCCATTTTCCCAAGGGCCATTAATAAAAAAAAAAATCTAATTAGCATCCCATATATACTACCTACCAAATAATAATATTATTAATAAAATATCTATATATAAACTAATAAATTAAATTATCTTAAATAATTTTGTGTAGATGTTAAAAAAGAAAAAAAAAAGAAAATGATTTAAAAAAAACTTTGAATGTCTATACAACAAAAGGTCTGTCCATAGCTTCTAGATACAACAGGTAATTTTTCTTTTAACTATTGACCTCCTGAACTTGCTATGACCACTGAGTCAGACTAGACATAAGTCAGTTTACCATAAACTGCTTTTTATTAATGGATAACTCATCGAGGTTCCTGGAATTATAGTGGAATGCTTGGGAGTTTATGTTTGACCATTGTTGGTTGTATAACATGTTAGCATTCTGGCTTCTGATTTCCTAATGCTTTTTTAGTGGACTTGTATCAACATGTTAAAATGACTTGAATGTATGTACATACAGAGGGATAGAGGACAAATAATTTTATGATTGTTTTATGATTATACACAAATATCTTCAATGTTAACAATCGGGAATGTTAAAAAGAATTATATATTGGCTCATATTTACTACTAAAAAGTAGACATTTTAAAATCACTCGGTCTTAGAATATGCGGGATTTATCATACATTTTTTTAGACTATTAGTTGGCCTATTTCCAGAATTTTGGGACGTTTCTGCCTTGTGATATGCAGATGCTTTGTGGCGTGCAAAAGGCAACTTCGAATCTCCACATGCCTATATGGCGCTCTCCCTAAGGAGAGATCTTCCCTTTCTGAGCCACTCATTGCCTCCCACTCAGCCAAGCCAGCATTGCTCTGCTCTGTATTGACGAGGGGCAAACACCCCGAAACTGCTGTCTACAGATAGTTTGTTTGCTGGCTTGGCTAAATATCACTTTTGCTTTCCAAAGACCCAGTGGGTCAAAAGCAAATTGAGGATTTGTTACATCCAATAGAGGGCTCTTGAGCTTCTCTGCTCCTTTTCCATAATGCCTTGTGATATGCAGATGTTTCATGGAGTGCAGAAGGCAATTTCGAATCTCCACATGCCTAAATAGCGCTCTCCCTAAGGAGAGATCTTCCCTTTCTAACCTGCATCACAAAAATACTGTTGACGCAAGTAAAGGTGAAAGTCAAATACTATCAGCAGTGGAAGTCTTTCAAGTTGGATGTAGGTCCTCGATAGAGAAGAAGAAGAAGTAGTAGTTATCTCCCACTTCTTATTAAATAGGATCCAGCTTGGCAAATAAAACATAAGTTTTATTAGGCAAATAGAGCTTTCCGCAGTCACCTTAAAGGGAACCTGTCACATAGGTTATTGCCCCCTTTGCTGAGGACAGCACAAGCTAGTGACAGACCTGCTGTTTCCAGCGCTGTGTCCCTTATTCTGTAAGATGCAGCAGTTACAGAGTATTTAATGCTCAAATCTGGCAGTTTGCAGCCAGAGAAGAGTCCAGCTTATTCATGAGCAGGTGTTGGCCCACCCATGGCTAGCCTCGCCCACTTATGACTGCTTCAACCTTTTACTTTGAATAGGTAACATGTGAATAACTGTCAGATGCGCATGGCTAGCTTTGGGGTGGATGGGGCTAACACCTGCCCATGAATAAACTGGACTTTTTTCTGGCTGCAAATTGCCAGATTTGAGCACTAAGGTCTCATGTATGAAAACTGTCTAGGTCTAAGACTTTCCTTGTTGCCCATAGCAACCAATCAGAGCTCCCTTTCATTGCATATAGTGTTCTGAAAAAGTTAAAGAGGAACTCTGGTTGCTATGGTCAACAAGGAAAGTCTTAGACCTAGATAGTTTTCATACTTTTTCCCCTAAATGTTCTGAAACTCCAGCATCTTATGGAATAAGGGACACCGCTCTGGAAAAAGCACGTCTGTCAATAGCTTGTGCTGTCCTTAGCAAGGGTTCTGTTTAATGGGATTGTCCTATTCTAACCTTTTATATAGAAGTCAGTATGAGTCAATACAGCAGCACTTTGCTCTGGCTCATTTAGTTGTAGCGTTTAGGGGTTGAACAGGTAGTAATCACACCCCAGCCCTGATTTATGATGAGGCCTGAATTCACCCTTCTGCCACATAATAAGATGCTTTTTTTGTTTGTGGGACAATATGTAGTTTCTATAGGTGTCATTATCTGTACCATAGAACATACTGGGAAACAGCAAAATGTTTTAAGTGGGGAGAAATGTGAACAAAAACATACTTGAACTATGTTTGCGGGGATTTTAATTTTAACAGTGTTTCCTCTTCATTATAAATGATGTGTTATCTGTATTCTTCAGGTTGATACAATTCTGGCCATACCAATATGTAAGGTTTTCATTATGTTTTAGGACTGTTACAAAAATTCAAACATCCTCTCTTTTTTAAACTTATGCTACACATATTCCTCCTCTCTAAATCAGGACTCCTACTCCTTACCGATCACAATATCCTTGAAATACTGGAGCATGCTGCTACCATCCTCCTTCCCTTCAATTCCATCTAGTGGGTATCCAAGACCGATCCAATCACGGTCTATTAATCTCCCCCACATCACCTTTTCTAATTGGGAAAAAAAGAGGCATAACAAACATCCAAGACTTGTTTGATGACAATGTGATATCTTCCTTTTCCTCTCTCCAATCCAAATAGAATCTGCCATTCACGGATCTCTTCCAATACCAACAAACGGCTCATTTCCTAAAACATAATTGTATACAGACTTGCAGAATCTTAACGCGGCGCCTGTTCTCTCCATTCTGAATAAAAAACTCTCTAAATCTCAAAAAAGCTCTAAAACAATTTATAATATAATAACTAACAATTTGATTTTTGAAAAGACTGAAGATGTTGTCAGGTGGGAGCGAGACTTGGGAAGCACATTTACAGACCATCAATGGATAACAGCGTTATATTGGGCCCATAAGTCCTCTGCGTCAACCAGTTTCAAAGAACAATTTCAAAAACTCCTAACCCGATGGTACTATATTCCCCTTAGGCTATCCGTTATCTACCCCCCTCTCTCCCCGCTATGCTGGAGAGGATGTGACTCCCAGGGTTCTCTATTACATATTTTTTGGAGCTGCCCGCAACTGACACCATTCTGCGAAGACATTATGGCGTTGTCGTCTAAATTCGCACAGGTCCCATGCCCTAAATCCACAGAATTTGCGCTATTTTTAATTGACATAAACAAGATCCCATTCTTAAATAGAACCATTGTCTTTTATATCCTTCATGCATCATAACTGGCTATAACCAGACGGTGGAAAACAGCAACTCCCCCATCAACATCAAAGGTATTAGAAATAGTCTCTACAAATTGTATGTATAAAAAAATGCTGGCATTCAGAGAGAGAACTCCATTAAAATTCTTTTCACGATGGTCAGCGTGGATGGCAGACTATCCATTCTTACAGTCATAAGAATACGTAATGGTGTTTAGTGCTCCCAAAACGCCGATGTGGCAGACCCCATCCCCCAATTTTCCCTCCCTTCTTGGCCCTTCCTTCTTTAATCTCAGTTATCTTTTATTTTTTATAAGAATTTTCAGAATTTTCATACGGTACATTGTACTGCGATATTATAAATTGAAAACCTCTACTCAGCCATAAACAAGCTTTTACACACATATAGTTTTCAACGGAATGAAACTCGATGTTATACTAATTGTAGATTTTCACTGCAAACATATGCTGGAACTTATCATATGACAATATTAGGTATCTCAGCTATGTACCAAGTTTATCTAAAGTTACCAGCTATTACTTACCATTGGTATTGGTATCATTTAATGTTGGTTCTATGTAAATGATATGTTTCTACTTATACATTTAACAAATAATGTTGATTTACCATGTTTTAAATGTCCTAACATTGACTACATATTGTACCTATACCAATGGATGCTGAATCACTTGTTTTTGTATTGCTTTTCTTCTTTGAAAAATTCAATTAAAAAAAAATGAATTGGAAAAAAAAACTTATGCTACAGCACCATTTTCTGTGAACCTTAACTTTTTTCCATTTATGGATCTGGGTGAAGACAATGTTTTGCAAGATAAATTATGCTTTTTACTGGTACAATTTTGGGATAAACATGACTTTTTGATCACTTTTTATAAAAAAATTTCGGGGATGTGAAATGACCAAAAAAACCTCTGGAATTTTTTGTTCCGCATAAAAGCTGGGGTAAAAGCTGTAAGGATTTAAGGATTTAAGGATTATATAATGCTAGTGAGAATTTAGTAAAAAAAAAATTTTATATTTTGATAATAAAGATTAAAAGTTTTTATATTTACATCTAATCGCTTTCATCTAAACTGACAGAAAGAAAGGGATGGTAGTTAATGCTAGCTTGGCAATTCCAATGCAGCCCTGATGAAGGAAGCCATGATTTCTTCCGAAACACGTTGTGCTTTTATATTGGACAAGCCTCTGGTAGTCTAGGTGACGTCACCTTAGTCTGCCAGTTAGTTTTTACGTGTTGGATATCTGAGCGCTGCCGGGCCGGAGTGCATTGGTTAATTTGAACACGATACGTTCCATTCCTTACTTTGTCAGTAAAGTGGATCGCTGTGGATATATAATACGATGGATGCATTTTTTGGAAAGAGCTTTTAGGTACGTTGCAAGAGTTCTTGTAATTTTTGGTGCTTTTATGTGTATTTTATAACGACCTGTTGGAATACGGTTGATTAGGTGAAGAGCTGATTGTGGACTAACCATGGATCGGTTTTACCATTGTTCAATCAACAGTGATTGTTGAGCTATTTTATTTTCTGGAAAGTTGCTACATTTAGTTGGGAGACATATAGAAGAGTTAGCGCTGGTGTCATTTGTTTCTATATACAGTATAATTGGTAATTTAAGTTTGGGAAATAGGCAGAGTAATCCCTTGACATTTTTTCAGCAGCTCTCTCTTATATTGGCGCTTGTGCTTTATACTTTTTACTAATTAAAAGCTGTAATAGTTTAATAGATAAGAAACTTACAGCTACGGTGATACCAATTATTTGTAACTTTTTATATTTTTTTATTTGTAAAATGGCAAAAGTGGGGTGATATGAATTTTAAATATTTTTTATAAATTTTTATACTTTTAAACTATTTTGTTTTATTTTTTTAACTGTAACATTAAGTCATTGTAAGGTACTTGACCATTACAGGTCACTACTGTTTCAACAATGCAGAAGGGTGTACAAAGATGGTGGTTCTAGTAATTCCTTCCAGAGGCAGGAAGTAAAAGAAAACTAAACACGGTGGCTATGGGAGCCTTCACTATGCTTCCAGCTGCCATGTTAAAGTATTGGTACCCCACGATTTCGCCACTGGAGTGGTGTCTAAAGAATTAAACAGCAGGGAACGGAGTGGGCTCTATTCCCTGCTGTTAGTGCCAGATGTCAGTTGCAATTAGCAGCTGACAGCAGCCTCCCAAGTAGTGGACTGATTATGTGAGTCTGCTACATGGAAAATTGCGGAATAAGATGTACCTTTACTTTCATGTGTGGTTTAAGGGGTTTAAGAACAGGGGAAAAAATGGGGGGCCCCAGTTTCAGATTTTGCTTTGGGGGCCAAAAAGGGAAAACCTTTCAGCATGTAAAACCCCCTGAAAATTTTGGGTATGATAATGCTTTTAGGTCTTTAAACCAAAGGTGCTACTTTGGTTTAAAAAATTTCTACTGCACCCTTTTAATTTTTTTTGAAATCCCTTTGGAAATGTACAAAAAAAAAAAGGGTTTTTCTTTTTTCAGCTACATTAACTTGCATAATAAAATGTTTTAAGCAAACGGGTATATTTTCCTATTCATTTTATCAATTTGCTGCTTCTCATCATGCACAAATCAAGCCCTGAATATTGTGGATTTCATTATACGAGAATTAATTTTATTGCTAATAAATGTAAGGTCAGAGATTTCTCTCAAAGTGGCTATGTTCTGATTAAGCAAATATAATTAACTTACTTGGGCCATATTTTTTTGGGGGCATTTGTCAAAGCAGCAGCAATTTTTTTAAATAGACTTTTTTTTTGTTTTAAAAAATTTTTGTTTTTCATTTTCTTTTGTGCAACCAATTGGACGGCAATGGAAAAATCTATATTTATTTTAGTTCAGTTTGTGCAGTTCTATTCATTTTGTGCTTTAGAAAGAAAATTATTATTTTTACAGTTTACTTTTAACTTCATTAAATGTTTGTAAAATCTTAGCAGTTATTTCTGTGCATTGAACATTTTTTAAAAAATTATATAGTGTGTAATTGACATTCTAGCGGATTTGCAGAACCCCATTTTCAAACAGCAAAAAGTGGCCTTAGTTTTCCAAATAAATTAAAAACTTTTCCCAAAATTTTTCCCTATATTTTCGTTATGATGTTGGGCAAGGTGAATGGGGAAAGGGCTCAAACTGAGCCCCTAAGGTTTCATGGGGGGGGTGCTGGGGGGTTTTTAAATTTCAGCGAAACCCACCATCAAAGGTTTGGGAAACTTTGGGGTAAGTTTTTATTCTATCATTTTAAACCCCTTGGAAAGTTATAGTATAGTGTTATGCAATCCATTATGCAGGAAGGGTGCTTCTCTGTGCTGTCATCAAATTGTCCCCACAATGCAATTGGGGGAGGAGTGCAAAAAATTTTTGGTTTTTATTAGGGGCGAAAAAAATGATTTGGGTGCCAGGTCTGCAATAAATTTTTTACCTTTTTGAATAATCATTAAAAAGACAATAAACTCCCCAAGGGCATAAAATATTGCAGTAAATATTGCAGTGATCAGGTGACTGCTTGTTCAAGTCCTTCAGGGGGATTGAATGTTCATATAAAATAAAATGCAAACAAAATTTTTAAATACAAAATGTTTTTTTTTTTTTTAAAAAAAGGCTTTTTTTCTGGTTTAAATAACATAATTGATATTACTATAGAAATCAGAACTGACAAAATATTACCCTAATTTACTAACTAAGGGGAATTTCCCTAAAATATCCCAAAAACCCAAACTCTAAAAAAAAGGGTTTTTTTTAAAGAAGTTTAAAAAAAAGGTTTTAAATGGTTTTCTTCCCCGGGTCATACCCAAAATCGCAAAAAAAAAATTAACATGTAACTAATACTGCATGAACCCTCCCAACAAAATTATTTTTATTTCATTGTACTTCACAAAAAAAGTTTTTGATTCCCCAATATATGAAATAGTACATTAAATTTGGGGCCACTAAAAAAAACAACTTTGCCAAAGGCCCAAGGGAAAAAGCTTTCACATGGCTATTCCAGAAAGTGGAAGATAAAAAAAATAAATAAAATAAAAGTTCTTCCAAAAAATTTCTACTATAAAAAAATGGGGTCAAAAGGGTCCATCAAACTTTTTTTAAATTTTTACAAAATGTGGGCCCAGAGTTTTATTTTAAATGTAGTAGTTTATATACCAGGTTTGATGTTGGGTAATTTAGTTCACCAAACTATAGAGTCTCAGCCTTGAACATGTTGGGGCATTCATTCTTAAAGGGTTGTCTGGTTAAAAAAAAAATGAAATAATAGGCTAATTCTGCGAAATTTAAAAAAAAAACACCTAAACTTACCTTCCACTGATCCACTGTTCCAGCGCTGGCTCTCCCCGATCTTTTGTTAACTTTCTTCTTCTATTGAATGGGATATCGCCGCTGCAGCAGTCACATGCCTGTGCTTCCATCACCATTCAGGGCTGCTCACTTCCAAATGGTAATAGAAGGGAATGGCACGTGATTGCTGCAGACAACATGCAGCTTTAGGTTTATGTCCGGTTCATAAGATAATTGAAGGTAATGTTGGAGTCCTCCTTTCTGATTCATGAATGGATGAGTCCCCAATTATAGTAAAGTTTCATATCTGTTATGATGTATTCTCACCCTAGCTCTTTTGTAATTTTATTATGGAACTTTTTCATATGGCAGTGATAATGGCAGAAGCACACGAAACTTTCACTCCTGCTCTCCAAATTACCAGCAGGAGTGATACATCATAACGATTATGAGACTTTACTATACTTGGGGACTTCCTTCCATGAATCAGAAAGGATGACTCCTATACCAACAGTAGGATTACAAGTATCTACAACCTTTAAGTTTCTACTACTGGATTTACATAGACAACAGCACCTTGTTTAAACCATAAAAGTAACTGTACAATTTATATGTCGCGGAAATAGCCCCATTTCCTGGTTGTATAAGATTGTTTCCAAACAATTTAACTCAGTTGGTCATCGTCTAATGGTGAATTTTTGGCGACAATACTGCTTAATTCTTTTTTCTTTCTCCATTTGTGTTTTCTATTTGATTACATAAAGACCTTCTATTTTTTCAATAAAACTTCTTATTGAAATTTGGGTGCCGTGAATAAACTTCATACTATTTTGTTCAGGGCTCATTATCGGAACCCATTTCAACTCAGCACCTGTCGTATACTAACAGTGTGCCATTTTATTACTATTTCATCTTCTTTGCATCTGCAGCTTTCCAGCATCCTGCTCATTATTTGAAATATATATCTACATACCTATGATTTCTGATATGTGTAATCCAGCCACACACATTTTATGTAATGTGTAAGGCATCATGTAAGGTATCATGGGACCTATAATTAACCCCTTAAACCCCAGGCCTGAAAAGTAGTTAATGACCAGAACAGTTTTTTAGTTTTTGCCTCCTTACGTTTCAACAGTTGTAACTTTTTTATTTTTTCAATGACGCAGTTGTATGAGGCCTTGTTTTATTTGAGACGAGTTGTACTTTATGCGGGAATAGCTTAAGTTCACTTAAAAATAATTTTTTTACATTTTTTTTGTTTTTTTTAATATTTTTTATAACATTCACATTTCACACTTAATAACTTCTTAGATTAATTCTACAGGTTATTACATTCATGTGGCTACCTAATATGTGCAGTTTTTTTGTGTGTGTAATTTATGCACAATTATTTTTTATTAAATATTTATTTTTATTTTATTTTATTTTATTTTTTTACACTTTTTATGTTTTCTAAATCCCATGAAGGGATAACTGTGTTACTTTTTTTTTTTACACTTCGTAATGTATTAGCATATTCACATATGCTAATACATTGTAATCTGTGTCAGTCTGACACAGGCAGTGAACAGGACAGCTCACAGTCTGTCCTGATCAATGGCTTGATACACAGACAGCCTTGGGGCTACTCTAGGCCCCAAGGCTAACTGTGCAGCCGCTCCCTGACAGAGCAGGGAAACCCTTCGATTGTGCTGCAGTGATGAACTATGGCAATCAAAGGGTTAAAGCACCAGGGAGCCTAGGTTTCCCCCACTCCCCGGTGCTTGCAGGAGCTGTGCTGGGATCAGAGCTGTGTAGTACAGCCCCAATCTCAGCGCTGCTGCGGCGCCGGGTGCCACAAACTCCAATGTCTGCAGCGACGCCAAAAGACGTCACTGTAGACGAACGACCTGAAATGCCCGCCATCAAAAGACAATGAGCGGTTGTTAAGGAGTTAAGGACAGTGATTTCTACAGTAAAGATGGAACAATATTTATTATTTCATGAAAAACAAGTTAAAGTTCCCATGGGATCACAAAGAAGAACAGTGTGGGCTAAGGCTTGGTATACATAAATCAATTGTTTCCAACCAATTTTTGTATATGAGCGAGACACAAAATTTTAACATTTTGCACACTGTTTCACCTCTCCTGCATCTATATCCTGATATAGGAAAGCATAGAATCATTAAAGGCAACATTCTCTGTAACAGAATTTCTTGCCATAAGTAAAATAGGCAATAATTTAATTTTTCTGCTGTTTTGCAGTAGTTTGAGAAGAGATTAAATAAAAGCCATGCAAAAATACCATCCAACCTAAGAATCGTTCTGACTCCCACCCAATCCAATTGTTTAGTGAGCGAACTCCTTGTGCGCAGGGCCACTTACCATCTTTGGATTCCCTTGCTCCCCAATTCTCTTTTTTTCTACTGCCTGCTAAAGAGTGTTCCATAACACTGTAAACCACAATGTCCTCCTAACATCAGCCAAAATACCCAACATAGCCAGTCACTGTGATTTAAAACCTTAGCAGCCTCAGCGTTCTAGAGCACAGCCAGCCACAGTCACAAAAATATCAGCCACAAACAGTGCCTCATATTGTGGTCAGCTGTAGACGTGATTTATTTATATTTTCTGACACCCACTCCATTGACATGGTCACAAATGCCACTATAACAGTAATGGTACACTGTCAGTCACAAAACCATATAATACTTCTAGCCACCATGCACTATAACTAGAGATGGGCGAATTTCTCAAAAATCCGATTCGCCGACTTCGCCGAATTTTCCGACAAAATTTGTTGCGGTCCGAATTACTTTGGGACGAATCGCGTTAAAAAACAGCTATTTCCAGGCTGCACAGAACCTGTAGGGTGCTGTAGAACGTTATGCCATGCTTAAATATGCAGAGGGAGCTTGGTTTGGTCTTCATACAATGTTGTGTTTTAGTATTACATGCATATGACTGCCGCTGCTCTTAGAATCGCTTCACTATAATATTCCCTGGGCACTTAAGAGGGCAAAACTGACCAAAAAAACTGAAGCGAGAATGTAGCCTGATAAAGTCATGGCAGCGACAGCTGCAAAAAAACAAGCTGAGAGCTCAGGTGGCAACATTAGTGACAGAGTGTGGAGGTGATGGCAGCAGCAGCAGCATGAGGTCAGAGAGTGGCACAATGACCTTCTGGAGGTGGCAAAAACAGTAGTAGGCCGCAAAGTGGCACAATGACAGAGTATGGAGGGCACGGCAGGAGCAACAGCAGCAGCATGAGGTCAGACACTGGCACAATGACAAAGTGTATAGGTCACGGCAGCAGCCACAGCAGCAGCATGAGGTCAGACAGTGGCACAATGACTTTCTTTAGGTGGATAAAACAGGAGTAGGCCACAGAGTGGCACAATGACACAGTGTGGAGGTCACGGCAGCAGCCACAGCAGCAGCATGAGGTCAGACAGTGGCACAATGACAGAGTGTGTAGGTCACGGCAGCAGCCACAGCAGCAGCATGAGGTCAGACAGTGGCACAATGACATTCTGGAGGCGGCAAAAACAGGAGTAGGCCACAGAGTGGCACAGTGACAGAGAGTGGAGGTGACAGCAGCAGCAGCTTGAGGTCAGAGAGTGGCACAATGATAGTGTGTGGAGGTGACCGCAGCAGCAACAACAGCAGCAGCAGCAGCAGCATGATGTCAGAGACTGGCACAGACAGGGTGGGGAGGTGACTGCAGCAGCAACAACAGCAGAAGCAGCATGAGGTCATAGAGTGGCACAATGACAGAGTGTGGAAGTGGGTGGCAATACCAGTCCCTGGTAAAGATGGTTGGTGGCAGATGGAGAAACTGTCAGCAGATGTGTGGCATCAGACGGGTGGCGGCATCAGAATAGTGGCTGAGGCAGGTAGTTTGAATCCAGACTCATTTCTCAAAGTTTTGGTGAGGCATCATGGCTGATGTAATCTGACGCCTAAGGCATTGGTGTGTGGAAATCCTGGCCGAACCACGCCTGACTCATCTTGACAAAGGTCAGTTGTTCCACATTTCCCGTGGACAAGCGGGCTCTCCTTGGGGTAATGATGGCCCCCGCCGCACTGAATACCCGCTCTGATGCTACACTACTGGCTGGGCAGGACAGCTTCTACACTGCAAACTCGGCAAGTTTCGGCAACACATCCAGTTTGGCTGCCCAGTAGTCCAGCGGATCTTCTAACTGGGATGGCAGAGTGCTGTCCAAGTAAGCCACCACCTGTTGGTTCAGGGACTGCTCCAGGTCCTGCTGCTGCTGCTGGAGACTGCCCTCCTCACTAGGCGGGTGAAGGAAGCTGCTCATCAGTGACTCCAGACTTAGGTTGCTGCTGATGGAGCTGGTACTGCTCCTACTCACCCACCTTCCCCCAGCAGTAGCGGCAGTAGTACGTGAGCGCTGAAGTACCCCCCGGTCAGACCTGTCAGAGGAGGGACGATACCGCACATAGGCAGCGGCCAATTGACTACGGAGGATTTCCCTATAGTATTTGAGTTTGTCCTCCCTATCAGCAGCTGGGAAAAAGGCTCCCATTTTGGACCGGTAGCGAGGGTCCAATAGGGTGGAGAGCCAGAAGTCATCCCTCTGCCAGATGTTGACTATTTGGCTGTCACTAGCCAGGCAAATCAGCATGCTGCGGGCCATCTGCTCTATTGACTCCGAGTGTCTCCCTGCCTCCATCTCCACTGTATACTGACATGGTGCTTGCGGGTCATCTGCCTCGTCTTCCTCATCTCCATCTACCTCCTCCAGCTGCTCCCGCTCCTCCTCTCTTGTCACCTGGGTAGAAAATCCACTCATTTCTCCAGACAATGCTTCTGCTCCAATGTCCTCCTCCTCTTCCAGTTCAGTCCCCACCGGACTCATGTGGCCGCGAGATGTAGTCGCCACGTCTCCAGTCCCCTGCCCAGACAGATTTTTCAGCATCTGTTCCAGGACATGAAGCAGGGGAATGACGTTATACATCCCGTACCCCTGGCGACTGACAAATTACGTTGCCCCCCTCGAATGCCCTCAGCAAACGGGGGTTCAGCATGACTTCACTGGCTGACATCAAGTTACACAGGGAGTACCCTTCCACCTGGATCATAAAAAAATCGTTAATGGCCTTTCTCTGTCGGCCCAATATGTGCGGCTGGAATTCCAATGGGGAAACTCGCATATCAATGTGTTGGGGGGGGGCCGTTCTGCCACGCAACTCGAGGAGGGTTTCCTGGCTTTTAGGAATGGATAAATTTGCAGCACATTTTCCCGGGGGCCATTTTCAAAATTTTCTGAAGACGGTGGGAGTTTCGGGAACTTTTCCCAAAACCAGATTGAACACAGCGCCATGCAAGACGCAGGCCATCCCTCCTCAGTGCACGCGGCACCTTTTCCCTCCTTGCCCCGTCACCAGTTCCCGAATTGAGTTGGGGGAGAAAGCCACACACGATTTCTTCCCTGATGATGCGGAGAGTTTCCCTGTGTGACTTTTTTCGCTGAGCAAGCCAGGTTTAGAACTCGTGACACCGCTGTGCCCTACCATGGGGTAGAGGACAGTTAACTTGTGGAGGTGAGATGATGGTTTTGGTAGGAGGGGGAGGGGGTTTTGGGAAAGACCGCAGTTTTGACAGGGGTTGTTGTGTTGCTGACCAGAAGCACATTCACCCAGGGGGCCGTAAAGGGATGTACGGCCCTGACCAGAGTTACGCTCCAACTCGCGCCCCCGTGCAGTTTTGAAAAAAACGATAACCCAAGGACGGGCCCCACCTTCTGTTCTACATTTTTATGAAGTGCTGGTATGCCTTTTTTGGGAAAAAGAAGTTCGGTTTGGGGAATCTCCACTCAGTCGCACAACCCATTATTTTTTTTGAACGGTGCAGAGCCCACCTTTTTTGAAAGGAGGGACTGCAAGTACCAACAACATGGACAGGAGCAGGGTCATTTCTGCACCTTGGGATTTGGGATGAAAGTTGTCTTTTGCAATCGCCTCGCTGAACGACTGCTGGGCATGAGTGGCGGGGAGCAGGAGATCTGGCCCGGGAGATGGTCAAAGAGAAACAGCCCCCTTTCTGCGAGGTGGTGGGGCCTTGACTGTGCAATGGCTGGGGCCCACTGGGCGGGGCTGTTGTTGCGGCAGCAGGATGGACCCCCACATTTGGCCACTTTTCCCCCCGGGCCCCCGACTTGAGTGCATGTGATGAGCGGGCCGTGGTGCCAACTTAGCCCCTCGCCACGCTTCACTTTCTGCCCACACTTCTACTATACCCATATTCGGCTCCTCCGGGTCTTAGCAAAAAACTGCCACACCCCGGGTATTGTTTTTACCGAAAACGCCCGCACTGAGTGACTACTCCCCGCCGCGCTTCTGGCCCCCTGTGCCGTTTTTCTTGACCTGCGAAGGGTTTTCTACCCCCGTGGCCCCTTTGCTCCCCCCCTAAAAAAGGCTGTTTATTCCTGCTTTCTCACGGCCCAAAACCCCCCTTTAATACTGTGGTGCCTGAGCGCAAGTGCCTCTTTTCTCCTACGGTTGAACCCCTTTTTCCCCCGGCTCCCAAGTACAGTTGGTACATCATCATCGATTTGTATTTCATAATGCTGCCCTCATCCCCGGTCTTGGTATGCAGGGGTGACCCCCTTTCAAAAATGACCTCCCCCTGCCCCTCCCACATCTATACTTTGCCGATCTGCAAAAAGCAGGGGGTACTGGCCCCCTTTTTTCGCTTCCCAAATAGCTCTGACTGCCCTCCCAAAATGTTCATCCTCGTATATGTGACGCTGACCCAGACCACATAGTAAAAATCCTGGGTGAGGGAACTGGATGGGAAGAGGGGGGGTTTAGGACGGTGGGGCCCCTAACCCGCTCCTGGGCCATGCCAAATAAGGGGGTTGTGTCTACGTTCCCACCGATCTTGGCTGGGTTGTCAAGTCATCTGGGAGGAAGTGGATGACCTAGCCCCAACAAGAAACCCTTGGGGTTTCTTAAAAAACACACGGCCCCTAAAACACCCCCAGTACTGGGCCCCACCGAATGACCCCGCTGCGACCCCCCTTCTGGCTGCGACCTGGCCTGCCCGGGGAATGTTTGTGCCACGGGGCCATTTCGCTTTAAGGAGACTGCCCCCTTTTCTCTGTCCAAACATACTGTTTGTTCTCAAAATTTTCAAACCTCTGTTTGATGAAAAATTTTCTTCTTGGCGGGGGAAAAACGTTTTTTTAAACGGAATGAAACCAGCGGGAAAAATACTTATTAACCTTTGGAAAAATGTAAAAAGCGCAAAAAAAATGTGCTGCCAACAATTCCAGTTTTGGGGTGGGTTTGGTTAAAACTGGTGTTTTTTATGGAACACAACAAAAAAAAAATTTGTTTTTAATAGTTTTTAAAGCCGTTTTTTTATCTACAAAGTTGAAATCGGCAAGGTTTTTTGGTGTTTTTAAATTTTCAGATCATGCGAAAATTAATTTAAAAATTCTTGCCATCATCTTTTAAGACCCCGCCCCAAATTTTGGGCCCCTTTCCCCGAAAATTTTGGGGCCGAAAAATCAATTACAGAAAAAGGCGGGGTGAGATGTTTGGGGGGGAACGTCAAAAATGGGATGTGTTTTAGGTTGCGTTTGGGCCCGGGAAAAAAAATAAAATTTGACCCCCGGTTTTACATCGAACAGGGGTTCCTGTTCACCCCTTAGGGGGTCCCCAAGCGTCTTGGGGATGGGAAACTTTGGCTTTTGCCGTGGCCAAAAAGCTCACGAAATTAGCCCAATTTCTGCACAGAAAAACCCCCAAAACTATTAGCTGTGACCTTCCAATTTAGTTGAATTAGAGATTTGAAGTTTTTTAATGTAGTTTAGCTAAGAAATTTTTAAAGAAAGCATCTACCGCTTGAAAGTCCGGGGGGCGGGGGGGGGGGATCGGTGGAAGAAAAACAGAAAGCTTATCTAAAAAGAACACTGGATAAATTTTTTTCCAAGATTTAGGTAGACATTGCACTGCAATATCTTTATTAAAAACAGTTTGCTTTTTTGAAAAAATTTCCGGGAAAATTTTGGGCAACCTAAACCCTTATATTGGTTTAACACCCCTTTTCTATAATTTGCAGGTTTTTTGGGTTAGGTGAAAAACCCCCCCTTTTTTTTAATCGTTTTCATTTCAGATAGGTGTTCTTTTTCAATTTTCCCCCCTTTTCCACCTGTGTTGATATATCCACCTTGCAGTGAAATTTCAAACCAGCAATCTTGGGAGTCTGCAAGGTTGTTTGTTTTCCAAAAATACCGTGTATCATAAACGAAAACCCTAACAGATACTGTTTTTTGGGCTTTTGCGCCCCCCGCTTTTTTTCAATTGGGCGCAGCATCCACGTTTAAAAATTTTAAAAAAAGCAATTCATAGTCCCCCAAAAAGGGAATTGAAAAGGGGGCAAAAATTTCCGGTTTTATTATCCAAAAAAAAATAACAATTTTTGTTTTTTTTGACTTTTGCGCCCAAACCCCGCTTTGTTTATTGACCCCAGAACCACGTAAATCTTAAAAAAACAATTCTAAAAACACCCCCAGGGGAAAAGGGAAAGGTGCCAAAAAAAAAAACCCGTGTATTATACGAAAAAAATAAAAAATAAAGTGTTTTTTTTTTTTAACCTTTTTGGGGGCACCCAGCTTTGTTATTGCGCTTATCCCACCCAAATCTTTTAAAAAAGCAATTCTATAGTCCCACAGGTGAATTGAAAGGTTGGGAAAAATACCCCTGAATTAAAACGAAAACATAAAAAAAGGGGCGTGTTTTTTGACTTTTGCGCACCCAGCTTTGTATTGGACGCAGCATCCACGGAAATTTTAAACAAACAATTCTTTTATCCCCCCCCACAGGTGAATTGAAAGGTGGAAAAAATTTCCGTGTATTTTAAGGAAAAAATCAACAATAAAAATGTTTTTTTTACTTTTTTCGCAACCGCTTTGTTATTGAAAGGGAGATCCCTAAATCTTTTAAAAAAACAAAATTTTATTTGGCACCACAGGGAATTGAAAGGTGCAAAAAAATACCGTGTATTATACGAAAACATACAGATACGTGCCCTTTTTTACTTTTTGCGCACCCAGCTTTGTTCATTGACGCCCGCATCCCCCGTTTAAAAATTAAAACAGCCAATTCTATAGTCACCAAAAGGTGAAATTTAAAAAATGAAAAATAACCCGGGGTATAAAATGAAAACATTAAAAAGATAAAGTGTTTTTTTTTGCTTTTGCGCACCCCCTTTTTTCAAATTTAAGCAGAAACCACGTAATTTTTTAAAACAGCAATTCTATAGTCACCACAGGTTTAATTGAAAAGGTCAAAAAATTTCCGTGTATTATACGAAAAAATAACGATAGTGTTTTTTTTAATTTTTTCGCACCCAGCTTGGGTTTATTGACACAGCATCCCGTTTTTTTTTAAAACAGCAATTCTATAGTCCCCCAAAAGGGTGAATTGGGAAAAGGGGCAAAAAATTTCCCCTGTATTAACAAAAAAATAAAGATAAAGTGTTTTTTTACTTTTGGGGCCCCAGCTTTTTTTCATTGACGCAAACAACCACTTAAAACTTAAAAAAGCAATTCTATATTTTCCAAACCAAAGGGGAATTGAAAGTTTCAAAAAATACCCGTGTTAAAAATTCGAAAAACAAAAAACAGAAAAATGCTTTTTGAACCCTTTTTCGCACCCAGCCTTTTTTTCATTTTTGGCCCGGCCCTCCCCGTAAATCTGAAAAAACATTTCTATAATCCCCCACAGGTGAATTTTTTGAAAGGGGCAAAAAAAAAACCGTGTATTATTTGAAAACCAAAAGATACTTTTTTTTGACCTTTTTTGGCCCCGCTTTGTTCATTGGACGCAGCTTTTCCCCGGAAAAATCTTAAAACAGCAATTCCCCTTTGTCACCACATGAAAAATTTAAAAAGGGGCAAAAAAAAAAACCTTTGTATTATACGAAAACAAACAGATACGTGGTTTTTTTTTTAAATTTTTTCCCAGTCCAGATTTGTTTATAGGGCAAACCTTTTCAGTTTTAAAATTTTAATCCAACAATTTTGTTTTGATTGGGGGGATTTGGGAAAAGCCCGTGATTTGCCGGCTTTTAAAACAACTTTCCAAAAATATTTCCCTACCTTCTCAAATTTTTTTTTATTTTGAAAAATGGAAACAAATGCAGGTTGGGAAAAGGGGCAAAAAAGGGGGTTTTTTTTACATGGAGGTAGAGGTTCGGAAAGGTGCCCTTCCCGGGCTGGCGAAAATACTCATGCCCGCGGATCGTTTAGTTGCAGGGCCGTCAGGGCCTTTTAATTTGCTGGGTCCGGCCCGTGAATTTGGTAACGAAAATTCCCTCGCCAATCTGTCCTTCAGTGGTTAATGCAACCTGCATCTGCGTTTTTACCTCCTCGTCCTCGCAGTCAGGGGCCACAAATTCGTCATCACATCACAGACCCGTCCAACATGAAGCAGCCCAAAAAACTCTGTCCCCACCACTGGGATAATCCTTTGTCTGAAGACCTTTTTGATGAAAAAAATGCGGTTGGGGTCAGAAGCATGTTAAAAGATAAAGGGATGATTTGTCTGCTTACGCCCAGTTACTGATCCCATCAAGGGAGGTGAAGGAAGCCGTCAATCGAAAAATCCCGGGCGGTCCGCCCCGCCTTGCAGTGCCCCTTGCTTTAAACCCCCAGCTTCTGATGCAGAAAGTCAGGACGACCAATCACCTGTAATGATGTGATGAAAGAGACGACATTGCGGATCCATCCTGGGCTTTTCCCCAGAATTTGCTTGCGAGGCTTTATCATGACAGGAGGAAAGATGGGGTATTCAATACGGGGCCCCCCCACAAAAAGGAGAGGGCGGGCCAGAAGTCCACTGATATGATTTCCGCCAGCCCCAGTCGCGCAAACCCCGCTCCTCCTTTTCACCGTCAAAAGGTCCAGGACCTCTCAAGGGCCCGGGGCCTTTTTTGAGCAAGCCTTGATTTTCCCAGCAGTCATATCCCGCCCTTTCCGTAAAACCATAATTAGGGCAAAACCTTAAGTGGTTTAAACCACCCCAAATGTCTAGTAAAAATGCACGAATGCATGAGTTGAAATGGGGGCACTTGGCCAAAAAAGGCCAGACCGAAAACCGGGGGCCTTTCCTCCCCTCCGGGCCACCCCCCAAGCGTTCCCAAACTGCCCCCTGTCTCTCAAGTAGATCAGGGGTCACCTCCCCTTCAGCCTCCACCGTGCCCCAGTACCACCAGCACCACCCGAGACCCATCCCACCCCTTTTCCTTCGCCAGTTTGACGACCGCACGTGTACACGGCCAGTCTAGCACCGCCTTCTTTTTCCAGTTTGGGAAAAGAAGAAACACTTTAACCCAACCATCCCCAAAACCAAAAGCCTGAATGGGGGCATTGCCAGGGTCTTGGCCTTTTAAATGGCCTTTCCTCTGGTGGAAAACAGATGGGTTCCGCCACGTCATGGCCCTCGCCTGCCCCCAATCCCAAGGGCCGACGGGCATTTCTTTGGGCCGAAAACCCGCCCCAAAACCCTTGGCCGCCACGGTCATCAAAATTTAAAAGCGCTTGCCCTGCATTTTGTGCCCGGGAAAAAAAGCCATTCACCACCGACACATGGACTAGTAAGCAGGGCCCCAAGGCCGCTTTATCTCTGTGAAAAACTCACTGGGGACCCTGGGGGGATGTCTCGGGGGTTTGACGGGGGGTTTCACGGGGCCTTCGGCGCAGGGCCTCTTAAAAACCCAGGGATGGTGCCGGGGGCTTTTTCCCCCCAAGGCCCCTCTGGGGCATCATCCCCCAGGAAAACCCAGGCCGTGTTGAAATTAATTTCCTTGGAACCGTCCCACACGGTCAGGAGCTGTGGACGGCTCTCCGCAACGAGACCGAGCGCTGGCTGGGTGACAAGAACCTTGTGCCAGGCAAGGTGGTGTGCGATAACGGGCGAAATCTGCTGGCCGCCCTTAAGATCGGTAGGCTGGAGCACATCCCTTGCCTGGCACATGTCATGAACCTTGTCGTCCAGAAATTTCTAAAGAGCTACCCGGGTCTATACTGCCTGCTGAAGAAGGCTCGAGGTCTGAGTTCGCACTTCCGCCTTGTGCACCCTTCTTCATCCCGCCTGGCTGCGTTGCAGCGTCAGCTCGGCCTCCCCGTCAACCGTCTCATTGTTGACGTGGCAACATGCTGGAATTCCACCCTCCACATGCTCCAGCGATTGTGGGAGCAGCGCAATGCCATTACGCAGTACGAAGTGACACATGGCCTGACAAGTAGTGTTGAGCGATTTTTATCGACAAAGTTGAAATCGGCAAGGTTTTTATGGTGATCGAAATTTCCAGATCATGCGATAATTAAGGTTAAAATCTGTGCATCATCTATTAAGATCGCGCCTTTTTCAGCGCTTCCTGTAATTTTGGCGGCCAGCAAATGAGATTACAGAATAGAGCAGGGTGAGATGTGTGTGCGACGTCATGACTGGGATGTGTATGGTTGCGATTGGCTGGAAAAATCACATGACCTCGTTTTACATAGAACAGCGTTTCCTGTTTCAGCCTCAGTGTCTCTCAGCGTCTCATAGGGATAGGACCTGCGCTCTGCCTGTGGCCAAACAGCTCAGCGAAATTAGTCTATTTCTGCACAGAGAAACCTCTACTATTAGCTGTGATCCTTCCAATTTAGTTAGATTAGAGATTTGAACATTTTATGTAGTTAGCTAGAGAATTTTAAAGCAGCATCTACCGCTGTAAATTCACGGCGGTGGGCGGGGGGGGGGGGGGCCCGCCGGGAGAACACAGACAAGCTCTATCTATAAAGAACACTGGATAAAGTTCACCAAGACTTAGTGTAGACATTGTAGTGGAATATCTTTATTATTAACAGTTTGCTATTGAAATATTTCCTGGATATTGGGCAGCCTGAACTTATATTGGATAAACATCATTTCTAGTAACTGCAGGTCTCTTTGTTAGCTGCAAAACTCCACTTTTATTATCAGTATACATTTCAGATAGGTGTTCAATTTTACCCATTACACCTGTGACTGTTGATATATCCACCTTGCACTTAAATTACAAACCAGCAATCTTGTAGTCAGCACAGGTTGTTTGTTGCCAAAAATACTGTGTATCGTACGAAAACATCACAGTTACGTGTTTTTTGACTTTTGCGCACCCAGCACTGTTCATTGACGCAGCATCTACGTAAATCTTAAAACAGCAATTCTATATTCACCACAGGTGAATTGAAAGGTGCAAAAAATACCGTTATTACATCAAAAAAATAACAGTTACGTTTTTTTTTTACTTTGCGCACCCAGCACTGTTCATTGACGCAGCATCTACGTAAATCTTAAAACAGCAATTCTATAATCACCTCAGGTGAATTGAAAGGTGCAAAAAATACCGTTTTATTATATTCAAAACATAACAGTTATGTGTTTTTTTTACTTTTGCGCACCAGCACTGTAGATGGCAGCATCTACGTAAATCTATAAAAACAGACTTCTATATTCACACAGTGAATTGAAAGGTGCAAAACATACGTCTATTTAATCAAAAACATAACAGTTACGTGTTTTGACTTTTACGCACCAGCACTGTTCATTGACGCTTGCATATACGTAAATCTTAAAACAGCAATTTTATATACACCACAGGGTGAGAATTGAAAGTTGCAAAAAATCCGGTTTATTATATCAAAAAATAACAGTTACTTGTTTTTTGACTTGCACCCCAGCACTGTTAAATTGACGCAGCATCTACGTAATCTTTAAAAACAGCACATTCTCTATTCACCACAGGTGAATTGAAAGGTGCAAAAAATACGGTTTATAATATCAAAAATAAGTTAGTGTTTTCTTTGATACTTATGCGCACCCCGCCTGTTACATTTGGACGCAGATCTTACGTTAAATCTTAAACAGCATTTTATATCACCACTGGTGAATTGAAGGTGCAAAAAATACCGTTTTATTATACTAAAACATAACAGAACCGTGTTTTTTGGACTTTCTGCCGCAGTCCAGATTTGTTGATCAGCACTTGCAGTTAGAATTCTGAATCAGCAATTTTGTTTTGCGATTAGAGGGATTTGAGAATAGCTGTGAATTTGACCGGTTCTTTTAATAAGTGACTTTCCAAAACTATTCCATTGCTTCTCAAATTTTTATATTTAGAACTTGGAGCGAAATGCAGGTGGTAAGGAGCAAAAGAGGGGGGTAAGCACATGGAGGTAGAGGTACGAGAGAATGTGATCCTTACAGTGCTGGCGATCAACACGCATTGCAGCGGATATTCAGTAGCAGGACATTCATGCTGTCATCGCTGGGTCAGGGCCCTGTGAATCTAAGTAAACGAAATAGTCACCAATCTGTCCTTCAGTGTTAATTGCAAAAACTGCCATCTAGCAGTTTACCTCCTCGTTTCCTGGCAGTCACGGCCACAAATGTACGTCATCCAGCATCATCAGATCCGTCCAACATGAAGCAGCCAAATGTCAACTCGTGTACCCACCACTGTGGATAATCCATTGTCTGAAGACCTCTTTGATGACAAAATGCGGTTGGGGTCAGAAGGCATGTTAAAAGATCAAGAGGATGATTTAGTCTGCTCTGACGCCCAGTTACTGATGCCATCAGAGGAGGTGAAGGAAGCCGGTCAATCGGCAAAAAATCCCGGGCGGTCGGCAACGCCTTGCAGTGCCCCTTGCTTGTAGCCCGCAGCTTCTGGATGCAGAAAGTCAGGACGACCAAGTCACCTGTGTTGATGATGATGATGATGACGACATTGCGGATCCATCCTGGTCTTTTCCGCAGAATTTGCTTGCGAGCGCTTCATCAGTGGACGAGGAGGAAGACGATGGGGTAGTGTCAATACGGGTCCCGCCACAAAAAGGGAGAGGGCGGTCGCAGAAGTACGCTGATATGATTCCGCCAGCCAACGGTCAGCGCAAACGTCCTCGCTTATGCCTCAAAAAGGCCCAGGGACTCTCCAAGCCTGGGCCTCTTTGAGCAAGCCTCTGATCACAGCGATGTCATAAGCCGCTTTGCCATAAAGCCTTACATAAGTAGAGGCCCGAACCTTAAGTGGTTAAACCACAATACATGTCTAGTCACATGCAGCGAATGATGTTGTGAAAATGGAGGGAACACTTGGCCAAAAACGGCCCAGACCGAGCGGGCCTCCAACCACTGTCACAACTCTGTCTCCGCCTCTCCTCCTCCGCCACCACCAAGCGTTTCAGTGCCATGTCTCTCAGAGTCTGCTCAGGGATTCAGCTCCGCCTTCAGCCTCCCACGTCGCCGAAGTACACCAGCACACCAGAGGACCCATCTTACCCTTTTCCTTCCGCCAGTTTGACGGACTGCACGCGTACAGCGGCCCAGGGTCTCGCAGCCGCCTTCTGTTCTTCCAGGTTGAGCAGAAGAAAAACTTTAACCCAACACCATCCCCAAGGCCAAAAGCCTGAATGTCGGATTGGGCCAGGGCTTTTGGGCCTTGGAAATTGTTTATGCCTTTCGTCTGGTGGAACACAGATGGGTTCGCCCGTCTTGGCCTCGCTTGCCCCCAATTCAGGATGCCGAGCAGGCGTTTCTTGCCAGAAACGCCGTCCTCTTGCCTGGCCAGCACGTGTCTTCTAAAATTTCAAGCGGTTTTCTGCATCTGTGTCCGGAAGAAAAAGTCCATCTCACCACCGACACAGACTAAGTAAGCGGCCAAGGGCTATATCTCCTGTGACAGCTCATGGTGAGCTGGGTGGATGTCTCTGGGGGTTGACTGGTGCTCTCAGGGCTCGGCGCTACGCTCTTCAAAACCGCAGGGATGGTGCAGGGTCTTTTCCCCAAGGGTCTTGGTGGGATCCCGGGACAGAGACACCAGGCCCATGTGAAATTATTCTGCTTGGGAGAGTCCACACACTGGTCTGGAGCTGTGGACGGCTTAAGCAACGAGACGAGCGCTGGTGGGTGACAAGAACCTTGTGCAGCAAGGTGGTGTGCGATTAACGGGCGAAGAAAATCTGCGGCCCGCCTTAGTCGGTAGGCTGGAAGCACATCCTTGCCTGACATGTCGATGGAACCTTGTGTCCAGAAATTTTCTAAAGAGTACCCGGGTCTGGATGCCTGCTGAAGAAGGTCGAGGTCTGAGTTCGCACTTCCGCCGTTCGCACCCTGCTTCTCCCGCCCTGCTGCGTTGTTGCAGCGTCAGCTCGGCCTCCCGTACCGTTATTGTTGACGTGGAAACACGTGGACTTGGAATTCCACTAACATGTCCAGCGATTGTGGAGCAGCGCAATGCCATTACGCACAGTACGAAGTGACACATGGCCTGAACAAGCAGCGGTCGGACTCCGGTGGTGTGTTGTTGAACACCGAGAGTGGAGGCAGGTGAAAAGATCTCGCACCATCTTGCAGTTTTGAAGAAGCCACCAAAATGGTCAGTGCGGACAATGCCCTTGTCAGCATGAGCATTGTGGTGATCTTAGTTCTGGAACGATCGTTGGACACTCTGAAACAACAGGTCCCGCCAGCGACGGAGGAGGAGACGGACACAGATGCGGACACGGAGCCTTTCTCCGTCAAATCCACAAGGCCCGACAGTTTCACAATTTCATCGGTCTTCATTAGGCAGTGGTTCGGGGTCCAGAGCTAGTGCAAGGTGGCGCATCAGCTCTCAGGGTGCATCATCTCAGGCAAGTCAGGGCTGTGTTGAAGCTGTGCCGGAGGCAGCGGAGGAGGAGGAGGAGGAGGTATTCCTAGACACCGATGTTACCGACGTCCCTGCCTTGGAAAGAGGTTGGCGCGAATTTGAGGCGGAGGAGGAAGATGAGGAAGATCAGTTTGCTAGTGCCCCCGACCCAGAGGCTTGGGAAATCAAGGCTCCATCTCTCACATGAGTGCTTGGATGCTCCATTTCCTCCAACATGATCCTCGCATTAAGGCCATCAAAATGAACAACAGTTACTGGGTGGCCACCCTCCTGGATCCCGGTACAAAACAAAAATCAGCACTTTCCTTCCACCCACCCAAATAGAGAGTAAAATGCAGGAAATGGAGACCTTGCTGATTGATCAACTGGAGACATCTGTTGCGTCTGCTTCACGTTCCCCAAATGTCACGGTGGAACAACATCAGCGACGTGACAGCAGTAGAGTGCCAAGTAGGCGTAGCGGCAGCAGCAGGCAAGGTGGCAGAAGCCTAATGGGTGACCTCTGGCAATCTTTGTTTACCACCTCACCAACGCATGCAATGCAGGGCACACATCCAACACACAGAGATCAGCTTAAGATCATGGTGCACGACTATCTGCGTCTCAACACCGATGTTTTTGCATGTGTTCCGGACCCAATAGACTTCTGGGTATCCAAAATGGACGAATGGCCCGAGCTGGCTCGTCACGCCATAGAGGTGTTGTCCTGCCCAGCAGCCAGCGTCATATCTGAGCGGACCTTCAGCACAGCTGGAGGAGTCATTACAGACAAACGCATCCGGCTTTCCACAGATAATGTGGATCGTTTGACTTTCATCAAGATGAATCAGGCATGGATCTCTGATGATGTTGTGGCCCCAATTGCCGAGGTCACCGATTAGTTGCCAGTCTACTTCACATTCCTTTTCAAACAGAAATGGTCCTCTTGAAAACTTTTTTTTAAAATGATCATTTCTTACTGCAATTTTTATTCTCTTTTCCCAACAGTTCATTTTGCTGGTTTTGCTGTGAGGAGACTGTAAAAGACAGCAAGGTTTCATGACAACACCGTATTCCATTTACTCACTTTATCTTAAGAAGTTTTCGCATTGTCAATGGTTTTGAGGTCATGTTGCTGTGAGATACAGCAATAATCATGGTCCTTTGGAACAGAAATGTGACTTCTAAGTGGCATTTCTCCCTCACAATTTTTAATAGTGGCTGAGAAGTCATATTTATAATTTTTTGGGGTCATGTTGCTGTGAGATACAGCTATAATTATGGTCCTTTGGAACAGAAATGTGGCTTCTAAGTGGCATTTCTCCCTCACAATTTTAATAGTGGTGAGAAGTCATTTATAATTTTTGGTATGGCTTGAAAGCAGAAAGTCATTTAAAAATGTGGCTTCTAATAATTTCTCCATTTACAGTGGTCAGAGTCATGTTTGATAATTTGCTTTGAAATGCAGCAATACTACAGGTCCTATTATAAAAAATGTTGTTTCTAACAGACATTTGTTCTTCACAATTGACCAAAGTGGCTCAAGGGTCATGCTTTGAATTTTTGGGGGCATTTTGCTGTGACATGCAGCTATACTACAGGTCCTATTCTAAAAAATGTTGTTTCTAACAGACATTTGTTCTTCACAATTGACCAAAGTGGCTCAAGGGTCATGCTTTGAATTTTTGGGGGCATTTTGCTGTGACATGCAGCTATACTACAGGTCCTATTCTAAAAAATGTTGTTTCTAACAGACATTTGTTCTTCACAATTGTCAAGAGTGGCTCAAGGGTGATGGTGCTGTCAGAAACAGGAATAGGTAGGACACTGTTAATGGACACATATTGCAAAATGACTTGTTTTTGCAAGATCTTTAACATAGCTATCAATCCCTGTATTGAGACAACCCATTTAATACAATGAAAAAAGAGAAACAAAGACATGGTGGGATTCCATCCTATTTTAAAAATGTGTTTTCTAGAATTAAAGTACTAAAAACTTGCATGTACAAAATAGCTGTTAAAAAAATTCCTCTGAATTGTACAAGGGAGGTACAGGAAAACTTGACCAGATGTAGGTTATTCAGAGGACATGGAGTATGGAGCACGGACAGAGAACAAAGTACAGAGACCATTTCCTCCAGCACGTTGAGTAAAATGAGAAAAAGAATGCCAAGATAAAGGGCAACTGGGTGTAACAGGAGCGTTAACCACCAGTATTTCCAAGTGAAGCTCAATTGGTCCACACTCATACGGAGGGGCAAGCGCTACCCAGGTATTGACTGTGTACAGAGGAAGGCTGGAGTTCTCACACTTCCGCTTCCGCACTCTGCTTCAGCACGACAGTTTTCGTTGCTGCGTCATCAGGGCATTTTAACGGCGTGTTAATAGATGACGGACGCCAGCCTGGGCTTTCACCGCACCCACTGTAACTCCGGCCCTGGGTCATGCTGTGGCCCAGGACAGGTATAGTCAATGTCAGTGAAACTAAAATGGTGGTTGAAAGACTCCTTTTTCCGGCACTTTTTAAATGTGGGGGTCATGCAGGTTTGGGGCTCATGCTGTGGCCCAGGACAGGTATAGTCAATGTCCAGTGAAACTAAAATGGTGGTTGAAAGACTCCTTTTTCCGGCACTTTTTAAATGTGGGGGTCATGCAGGTTTGGGGCTCATGCTGTGGCCCAGGACAGGTATAGTCAATGTCCAGTGAAACTAAAATGGTGGTTGAAAGACTCCTTTTTCCGGCACTTTTTAAATGTGGGGGTCATGCAGGTTTGGGGCTCATGCTGTGGCCCAGGACAGGTATAGTCAATGTCCAGTGAAACTAAAATGGTGGTTGAAAGACTCCTTTTTCCGGCACTTTTTAAATGTGGGGGTCATGCAGGTTTGGGGCTCATGCTGTGGCCCAGGACAGGTATAGTCAATGTCCAGTGAAACTAAAATGGTGGTTGAAAGACTCCTTTTTACGGCACTTTTTAAATGTGGGGGTCATGCAGGTTTGGGGCTCATGCTGTGGCCAGGACAGTATAGTTAATGTCCAGTGAAACTAAAATGGTGGTTTGAAAGATAACTTTTTCCGCGGCACTTTTTCTTTTAATGTGGGGGTCATGCCAGGTTTGTGGGCTCATGCTGTGGCCCAGGACAAGGTGTATAGTCAATGTCCAGTGAAAAAAAAAATGGTGGTTGAAAGATTTTTTTTCCGGATTTTTTAAAATTTGGGGGGGTTCATGCGGGTTTGGGGCTAGCGTGGCCCGGGCGGGGTATAGTCAATGTCCAGTGAAATAAAATGGTGGTTTTTGAAAGACCCTTTTTTCGGCACTTTTTAAATGTGGGGGTCATGCAGGTTTGGGGCTCATGCTGGGGCCGGGAAAGGGTATAGTCAATGTCCAGTAAACAAAAGGTGGTTGAAAGATCCTTTTCCGGCCCCCTTTTTAAATGTGGGGGTCATGCGGTTTGGGGTTGCTGTGGCCCAGGAAGGGTTTAAGTCAATTCCAGTGAAACAAAAAGGTGGTGAAAGACCCCTTTTTCGGGCATTTTTTACATGGGGGGGTCATGCAGGTTTGGGGTCATGCTGGGGCCCCAGGAAGGTATAGTCAAGTCCAGTGAAACTAAAATGGGGGTTTAAAAAGATCCTTTTTTCCGGCATTTTTTTAAATGGGGGGTCATGCAGGTTTGGGGCTCATGCTGCTTTCCCGGACAGGGATATTCAATGTCCAGTTCAAGTAACATGGGTTCAAATATACTCCCTTTTCTGGCATTTTTTTAAATTTGTGGGTGATGCAGGTTTAAGGGTCTGCTGTGGGGACAAGACAGGGTTGTAAATGGGCTGTGACATTTTTTCTGGACTTTTTTAAACCCAAATGTGTTGCCAAAATGTAGATGTATCTTTGATGTTTGGTGTTTAATTTCAGCTTTCCAGCCTTTTTTGGGTGTAAAAATGAAGGGGTTGTTGCTCTCCCCCGACTTTTAAAGGTCATCGGCCCCTAACGATCTCACTATCGAAAAACCTTTTCGATAGGGCCCCCTATCGTACGATATTCGAAGCCAAGCATCGCTCAACACTAGTCATCACGGCAATGTTTGTAGTTGCGGTGGATGGATGCGCAATATAGATATACAGACTCTAGGTGTATGGCGGTATTGTGTCCGTTTTTGAATGGTCTGAGGCATATATCTAGCATGTTTATACCTCTGCCAGTTGGTTTTATAATGACAGGGGGATGGTTTTTTATACAGTTGAGTGTGATCAAGTAATTGAGAGATGGGAGGGGTTGAGACACCTTATCTACACCAGGACTTGTTCATTTTCTGTGACCTGGCCCTTGCATCAGGGGTGTCTGCAATTATCAGTGGATATAGTATCTAGCCTTCATGTAAGCAACTCTATATACTATCCCCTGATGAACCTGCATCATTAGGGGAAACATGTTGGGAGGTGTTGTTTTTTAAAGTGTTGCTTTTGTTTGTAAATTTATAGCGCTGGATATTTGCCACCTGTATTAGGGTGATACCAGGGCCTATAAGGGAAAGTCGTCGGGACCAGGGCCCCCGTTATTGTGGCGATGTCTCTGCTTATGTATGCAGGATTTCTAATAGGGAATTGATAGGGATAGAGGATTCTATCTAGTTCTACTTGGAATGTGGATCTACAGTTAATATGAATATCAGAGCAACGGTGCCGTGAGTAGAACATCTATCAAACAAACTCCTGTTATTTCAATGCAGGTGATGGTTTTCTCATCTGACCACATCTGTATATGTTTGGCTATATATATATATATATATACACACACCCACACCCCTGGATAATATACTTAACAAAATTGGGGAGAGTCTCCTCCGGACACCCCCATATCAGGAAGCGGTCGTTAATATAACGATCATGGCACCTGATTATAGGGGACAAAAACATTGAAAAGAGGAAAAACTTCTCCCACATGCCTGTGTATATGTTGGCCAAGGAAGGGAAAAAAAGTGCTCCCATGACCGCACCCTGCTGTTGCAGGTAAAACTTTCTGTCAAAAAAGAAAAAAATTATGGCTCATTAAGAAATCTGTAGCCATAATAATAAATTCTTAATTTCCATTCTGAGAGTACTCTCTGCGTATAGGAAAGCTGATAAATATTCTAACGCTAGTTTATGTAAGATAGAAGGGTATAAGACTATAACATGACAGGTCAGCCAAACATACCCCGCTTCCCAGGTAGAACGTTCCAAACTATTGATAGTATGCTTAGTATCTAAGAGAAAGTGGTTGTAAGTCACTATCAAGCCAGGAACCCAATCGCTCCCCAAGAGAACTAGAGATGGGCGAATTGATTCTAACGAAGTGGAATTCGTTTAGAATTTCAGGAAAACTTCGGTTCTTAACGAAATAGAAGTTTGGGGTAATTCGCGGGAACGAAGTGTGTTTTGTATTGCTAAAATGGCCGCAAGCACATGGCGTGACAGGGGGAAGAGAACTCTGGGAGGAAGAAAGGAAGACCCTAAATGTGCAGCCATCAAGCCAATCAGAGACCGGCAGGCTTCTGTGACGTCACAGCACTATAAGTACGGACGGCACCCGCGCTTCTCACATTCCTCTCGTTGTGCCGTGACATAAGCATCTGTCTGCTGCAGGAGCAGAGATCTCACACAAAGGAAATTGCTTTTAACAGCGATTTGGGAGGGGGTTTACTGCTTTCATCAGAGACTGCTCCTCTTCCATGATCATTTTTATTCAGTTATTGGGGTATTGTAATTCAAGTCCAGGGTGGGTCTAATTCTGCCCCATATACATTTTAATTCCATCTCGTCATTTCTGGAGCACATTGAATATCCAAGGGTTAATTAAGCCTGTAAGTGGTTTTACACGACTAAATTTTTCCTGGTCATTTGTGGAGCGCAATTTATATCCAAGGGTTAATTAAGCGTGCTTGTACTTTTATATTCAGTAAAATACACTGTGTTTATAAACGTCACATAAGAGTACATTTTTCCAGGTGATTTCTTGAGCGCAATTTATATTCAAGGGTTAATTAAGCGTGCTTGTGATTTTATATTCAGTACAATACACAGTGCTTTTAAACGCCACATACGAGGACATTTTTCCTGGTCATTTCTGGAGCGCAATTTATATCCAAGGCTTAATTAAGCGTGTTCATGCTTTTATGTTCAGTAAAATACACAGTGTTTTTAAACGCCACATACAAGTAAATTTTTCGTGGTCATTTGTGGAGCGCAATTTATATTCAAGGGTTAACTAAGCGTGCTTGTGATTTTATATTCTGTAAAATGCACGGTGATTTTAAATGCCACATACGAGTAAATTTATCCTGGTCATTTCTGGAGCGCAACTTATATCCAAGGGTTAATTAAGCGTGTTTGTGCTTTTATATTCAGTAAAATACACGGTGTTTTTAAACGCCACATACGAGTAAATTTTTCGAGGTCATTTGTGGAGCGCAATTTATATCCAAGGGTTTATTAAGTGGGTTTGTGCTTTTATATTCAGTAAAATACACAGTGTTTTTCTATACAACATATGAGTAAATTTTTCCTGGTCATTTCTGGAGCACAATTTATATTCAAGGGTTAATTAACCCCTTAACGACTTTGGACGTATGCATTCATCCAGGTCGTTTGGGGGTTAATGACCCTGGACGTATGCATATGTCCTGAGGATCGCGCGAACTCTAAAGCAGAGTTTGCGCGATCGGCGCGGGGTGTCAGCTGTATATTACAGCTGACATCCCGCAGCGTCGGCCCCGACCCGCGATCACTCCGGGGGGAGGGGGGGGGGCCATTAACCTCTTAATTATCGCGACGATCGGGTCGCAATAACTAAGAGAGACGCAGGAGGAGGTCGCTCCTCTTGCGTCTCTGTCGGCGGCAGCAACTGCACGGATCGCTCGATCCGTGCCGCTCCTGCCTTCTGACAGCACGGAGGGCCTAGAAGGCCTTCCTGGTTGTCTGTGACGTCACGATGCCCGGCCGTGCCCTGTGGGCATGGCCCAGCATCGTGACTGACAGTTGTCATAGGAACCAGAGCACAGCAACAAGCTATGCATTGACTCCTATTGAATGAGAGATCTAAAGATCTCTCATTCAAATCCCTATGGGGAAAAGTAAAACAAATAAAAGTAAAAAAAGTAAAAAAATTTGAAAAAAATGTAAAACACAAAAACGAAAAATAAAATAAAAAACACACGTACACCCCCCTTTTCCCCTTTGCAAACGGCAATCGCCCAAAAAGATCAAAAATAAATAAAGGTACCCGTATTTGGTATCGCCACGTGCTTAACGACCTGCCCTATAAATCTGTCATGTTAATTTACCCGTATGGTGAACAGCGTAAAATAAAATAAAAAATTACTGATTTAAGATTTTTGCTCATCCCGCAGCACATAAAATGGAATAAAAGTGATCAAAAACGCCTATAAACGCCAACGTTGTACCAATTAAAAAATGTCCATTCATCCCGCAAAAAAAAAGTCCTAACAAGCCTGTATACGGAAAAATAAAAAAATTTATGGCTCTCAGAAGATAGCGATGCATAAATATTCTTTTACACACTAAAAACACTTTTTTTTTTTTTTTTTAAAGTGCTTCAACATAAAAAAAAACTATAAAAATTGGGTATCACCATAATCATATCGCCTACAGAGTAAAGCTAACTTATTACGGATACTAAAACAGTGAGCGCTGTTTAAAAATAAAAATAAAAAAACACTATTAGGATTGCATTATTTTCTTCACTCTCCCTTCCAAAAACGGATTTAAAAAACTGATCAAAAAGTCTTGTCCCCCCAAAAATGATACCAATAAAAACTTTTCAATTTCATCCCGAAAAAAAACAAGCCTGTATACAGCTCCATACACAGACAAATAAAAAAGTTATGGCTCTCAGACTATGGCAATGAAAAAATTTGTGTTTTCCTGTTTGAATAAAAGTGTTTTTATTGTCTAAAAGCATAAAAAATAAAAAATAAAATACAAATTGGGTATTGCTGAAAATTCGTATCGCCCTGCTGAGTAAAGCTACATTCTTTATCTAATGCAGAGTGCCGCTATAAAAAATAAAAAAAAAAAACACTACCAGGATTGCTGTTTTTTTGTTCAAAACGCCTACAAAAACCTTAATAAAAAGTGAAAAAAAGTGTTGGTATCCCACCCCATAATGGTTTACCAATAAAAGCATAAATTTAAACCCCCGCAAAAAAACAAGGCCCTACACAGCTCTGCATACAGCAAAATAAAAAAAGTTATGAAGGTCAGAATAGGACAACATAAAAACGCAATTTTTTTATAGACCTATTTCTATTGTGTAAAAGTAATAAAACATAGAAAACTATATAAAATTTATACCATTGCAATTGTACCGACCCCCCATAGTAAAGTTATCACATCATTTACAGTGCACGGCGAAACGCTGTAAAATTGAACCCCAAAAAACAATGGTGGAACTGCGTTCCCCCCCCCCCCCCATTTCAGGGCCAATGCTAAAAAAAATGATGGAACACCTGTGCACCCAAAATGCACAATACCAAAACCCAGATGAGATCCTGAGGGGTGTTGAATCTAAAATGGGGCGACTTCTGGAAGGTTTCACCTGTTCTGGTACTTTTGGGGCTTTGCAAATGCGGGCATGGCCCACCAAAATCTGCGTTCCAAAAGCCAAATAGCGCTTTCCCCACCCCTTTTACGTCCTGCCATGCGCCCAAACAGCAGTTTACACCCACATGTTTAAATATTGCCGAACTTGGAAGAAATTGCTTAACAAAGTTTTGTGGTTCTTTTTTCCAGGATTCCTTGTAAATATGAAACATTTTAAGCTAAAATTGCAGATTATTGGAAACATTTTTTTTTAAATTTCCACGGCCTAATGTTGAAAAAAATTTGTGAATCACCTGTGGGGTCTATATACTCACTACACACCTGTATATATACCTTAAGGGTTGTAGTTTCCAATATGGGGTCTTTTTAGGGGTGTTTATTAGTTTTAGCACCCTTTGGGCTCTTCAAACCTGAAATGGCGCCTAAATAAAATTGCATTGAAAATGAGACCCCAGAGTCCAGTAGGTGCTCCTCCTATTCTGGGGGCTTATGGTTGAGCCAAATAATGCACTAGGGCCACATATGGGATATTTCTAAAAAAGGCAGAACCCGGGGGAAATGATATTACATTTTAGAAGGGCGAATTTATTCTAACGAAGTGGAATTCGTTTAGAATTTCAGGAAAACTTCGGGGTACTTTGTCGAACTTTGGGGTACTTTGGGTGGACGAAGTGTGCTTTTGATTGATAAAATGGCTGCGAGCACATGGCGTTACATGGGGCAAAGAACTCTGGGAGGAAGAAGGGCATAGCCTGCATGACATGTGCAGAGATGAAGCCAATCAGAGCCGGCGGGATTCTGTGACGGGCACCGCACTATATAAGTCCGGGCGCGACGTTGGAGCTCACACTCCTCTCACTGTACTGATCAGGAAAGGTGCTGCCGCGGCTGATTGTGATAGCTCTTACTGAAGAATGATTTTTATACAGCGATTTTTGTGGGGTGTCTCAGCTTGTCTAGAGGGCTGCTTCTCTTAATGTTCATTCTGATTTTTTTGGGGGGTTGGATCTGAAGTCCAGTGTGCATCCACTGCAGCTGCATATAAAATTCAATCTCCAAGGGGGGATCTAAGCCAGTTCCTGTTGTATTCATTTAAAGAAACAGCGTTTTTACAATACAAATACCACTTCATTTTTGGCTGCTCAATTCTTTTGTGCAATTTATATCCAGGGGTTAATTAAGCGTTGTTCTGCAGCTGTGGTGACTCCATGAAACCGTCTTTTTCACCGCCAAAAATTACAATTTTCCTGTACCATAATTCACAACAAAGGTTAATTACCAATTTTTTCTCTTGTTTGTGTAGCGTAGAAAACACGCAATTGTAACACGCTACAAAGTAGTAGTTTGTGGCTGCTCAAATTCTTTTGCGCAATTTACATCCAGGGGTTAATTAAGCGTTGTTCTACTGCTGTGGTGACCCAAGAAACCGTCTTTTTCACCGCCAAAAAATACAATTTTCCTGTTTAAACCCAATTCGCAAGCGAAGGTTAATTACAATTTTTTCTTTGTTGTGTAGCGTAGAAAACACGCCATTGTGACACGCTACAAAGCTTGTAGTTTGTGGATGCTCATTGTTTGGCGCAATTTACATCCAGGGGTTAAATTAAGCGTTTTTCTGCAGTTGTACTCAGTAAAAGAACTTTGTTTTTCACCGCCACAGAAGAAAATTCTGTTGCATAATTCATATCCCCAAGGTTAATTAAGCCTGTTTGTGCTTTTATATTCAGTAAAATACACAGAGTTTTTAAACGGCACATACAAGTCAATTTTTCCTGCCCCTTTGTGGAGCGCTATTTATCTCCAAGGGTTACCCAAGCTTCTTAGTGGGTTCATTTGGAGTCAGATACAGGGTTGTATTTATCATATACAGATATCTTCATCAAACAGTGTCTGTACATTTTGAACAAAACAGTATGTCAGACAGAGAGGTGGCAGGTCTTCACCCGCGAGTGGCAGAGCACAAACATTCCAGGGCCCCAGGTCGCAGCACAGCAAGGGACGTCGCCCGCAGGGTCACTCGGTGAGGCCCCAACTGCCGCTGTCATCTAGCGGCCATTTTTGTTGTTCAGCAACCAAATGGTTCTTGATTGGTTGACTAAGTCATCCACTTCCTGCAGATGACATCTGACAACCCCAGCCAAGGTCGGTGGGAAAAATCAGACACAACCCTTAGTTTGGGATGGCCGGGGGTGGGTTAGCGGGCCCCCACCTGTCCTCAACCCCCCTCGTCCATCCGGTTCCCCAAAACCGAGATCACATGTGTCTGGGTCGCCCATTATACGAGGTGGGAAAATTTTAGGAGGGCAGTCAGCACTATTGGCAGCGAAAAAATGGGGCCAATATCCCCCGCTTTTGCGTAGGCGGCAAAGTTAGATTGGGATGGCATGGGAGGTATTTGTGAGGGGGCGCCCCGCATACCAAGACCGGTGATAGGACAGCAGTGCGAGAAAAACAAAAAGATGAGTGTTGCCGACCGCCCCTTGGGGGCCGGGGAGGCAAAAGGGGTTCATTTATCGTTTGGAGAAAAAGGGCATCAGCTCGCATCAGGCAGCGGCGCAGCCAGAAGTGGGTCGTTGGCCATGAGTCAGCAGGTACAGCAGTGTGAGGCGGGAGCCCAAACGGGCCCTGGGGAAAAAAACCCCCTTCACAGGTCCAAGAGAGTAGCGGCCAAAATCGCGAGGCAAACGGCGGCATATCACTCGGTGCGGAGCGTTGGGGTAAAATTTTTTCCATACTCGGCGGTGTGGGAGTTTTTTGCTAAGACACCGGAGGGGGCCGAATATGGGGAGATGTGAATTGTGGGCAAAAGTGAAGCGTGGCCAGGGAGCTAACGTTGGCACCACGGCCCTGCACAACACATGCAGCCACCATCCGGTGGCCTGGGGAAACCTATGG